>WJFA01000063.1:31071-88724 GCA_009870155.1 Pseudobourletiella spinata | reverse complement strand
GGTTAGACATCTTAACTTAATGAAGAAGACTAACTTTGTTGCTAATCTGAAAAAGAAAATCCAGTTTGCTTAGAGAAACGCTGGGAATAAATGAAGTTTCATGTATCTCTATTAAGTGAGTTGGTTGCTGATGGTTTGTTTACATACTCGCGATGACGTCACTGCTGTGGCTGTGAATTCTGCAGTAGGCGAGTGCCAAACCTAGTCTGTATTCCCTTGTTTCAAATGTAGTGGGATAGAACCAGATAGAACACGTAGAAATAAAGAGGTTATTAGCTACATATATTGCGAATATGAACCCATTTCTAGCGCAAAGAGCTCCTTTCACATGTAGTGGGATAGAACCAGATAGAACACGTAGAAATAAACAGGTTATTATCTATATATATTGCGAATGCCAGACTGAATCTAATGGTGAAGCCGGAATTTTGAGCTCCTACACGCTAGGGATGAGTTTTATATGCTAAAATCTGCAAGTCATCACTCTGCACACCGAACCAGTAAACTTTTTCGGCAAAAACCAAACGAAGCCGCCATTTTCGCTTTAAAACGATAGTCTGGTCCATCATAAATTTCTATAGTTAATACTAGAGTGAAGCCATTTGCATATGTTCTACTCTCTGAATCCTCTGTACAATGTATATCTGAAGAAAATCGTCATATTCACAGACAATAGCAAGTAATAGCAGTAATGGTTCGTTAAAAATTACGTGCATATAATTTTAAACCTTCGAGACGTGTCGTCTATATTACTGTGATTATGCCAAATTGTTTCAAAGTCTTCAAACCAAGCAATTTTTAATTTAACTCATTTAAGAAATTAAAAATTTTAACAGATAAATTTAGCTTTCTTACTGAAAATACCTCACTCTTCCCCGTGATAGAGTCAAGATATTACAAATTGTGACCATTATTGACTATCAGTATCATTGACCCACTTACTCACGTTAGTTATACGTTGATATGAAAATTTTGTGGCCTGCAATGAAAAATTTATTGACTCTCCGCCTACGGCTTTTTAAAGCCATTCCATTCCAACCACAAAAGAGAAGTGAGAAAACGTGCCCGAATAAACTTCGACCGAAAACTAATGTTTATTTGCAAGAAAGTAACTGCAAAGTTCTATGTACCCCGCGGTGTCTATGATTATTGAATGCCGTCAAGCTGACCCTCATTAAAAAACAAACATCAATATATTCGCCATCCCTTTATTGCGGATATGTGAAAAGAAATCGTAACCCCCTGTTACTCTCAATGTGCTAACGATATTTATCGACGACCCAAAACGAATGGGAGTAGAATGTCCTACCGATTGAGGATTGAGTCAAGTGTCGAATGGGCTCGATGTTATTGGTGGACGCTGCGTAATTTTGATTTTGGCGCGGCCCTATAGTTTCACTGTAGTGTAGAATAGAATGCCAAATGAAATGTCAAAATTGTTCGGATCACCTGCATTTGAACAGATCGCATCGCAGTTTGGTGTTGGGGATACTTTCAAAATGCTGAGGGAGTATTGACATTGAGCCTTTTTAAGAGTTCTGTATTTTGTTGCTTCTGTATGTGGACGTGAGTCTGCCGATAATGCAGAGAGTATGAGATTTTAACTACAGTTCGCCGACAAACAACCGCGGCACTCGTGATATTTATCCTCGGATATTCACACAACCGTAATTGCGCTACTACAAGGATATAGAAATGGATGAACTTGAAAAGGCTTTGGAAGAAATTGTTCGGAATTTCCTTCTGCACGAAACGGGCACAGTTGAAACAGCAAAGAATGAAGTACAGAGAGATACAGATGGAATCGACAAGGAAAATGTACTCAGAAGACCCCCAGAAATTCCGATACCTGGAGATGATTTCATTTCTGACCTCTACCAGTGGTAAGGGTTTACATTGTTTCCAACTTGGAATGAGTGGTTAATTGTTTACCTTGTGGCATAGTCTTGCAGATCAAGGGGTGTTGCGAGAAGTCCACGCTCTTTTGCGGCGGAGACTTGTTGAAATATTGAAAGGGTCCTATCCGCTGGTGGTTTCATCTGGTTGTGATGACACACTCAGCGTTATAGCAATTCGATTGTTCGAGGACTTCTTATGCTGTCATAATCTTCTCTTCACATATTCTGTCTTGGCCAGTGAGGCTGATGGAAAGAAGCTCAGACGTAATGTCCTTTCTACACCAATCCGTGAATTATTGTTACAAATGTTAATGCAGTGTTCGTATTCCTATATTGTAGACAAATTCGAAAAAATGAGCAGTGCTGAGGCAGAAAGTTTATTGGAAGACATTCACATACAGAAGGACTCGCCTGTGAGTATGAAGATTCTGCGGCAGTATTCAGAGAAGCAAAGGTGCTCATTGCTGGAGTGCATAATTGGAGTTACATCCTGGGGAGATGGTCACAATTTGTCTTCATTTCCGCGAGCGAAGAGTGATTGTGATTCAGATCAAGTTCCTCTCTTTGCCAGTGCTAGTCACCAGGAGAAGTCGACTGATCTAGAGTTAAGCCACCGGTTTACATCTCAGCAACTTCCCAATATGTATGGAGCAGATGAGCGGTACCTCCAGCTTCAGATACTGATGGAAAAGGACAAGGAAGCTCAAATAAAAATTGCCTTGCAGAGGTAGATTGCATTGATCTATTTTGTACTCAATGTATTCTTAATTTTTTTGCATTGTGTTTGACTTTGTAAGGTTTCGTGAAGAAGAGGCAGCAAGGATACGAGATGAAATTGCTACCAAGTTAAAGTTTGACTTCATTGCTAAAGAAAAGGAACTTCTGAGGAATTACGATGAGCGGGTTACACACATGAAAAACATTCTAGATCGTGAGAAAGAAGTTTGGGCAGCAGAAAAGGCTCGAAAAGAGAGAGAACTATTTAGTCAGAAGCAAGATCTAATCAAACTTATGGAGCACGTGAAGCAGAAAAAGAATAAACTTCAGCAAGCGTTGGAAAATCTGAAGGTAAGTCAAGCATTGAAACAAGCTTAAAAGTGTCCGAGTGTGAAAATCCCACGTTGTTTTAGAGTTCAAATCAGAATCCGATGTCACCAGCAGAACCAAGTAACAAAACAGCAGATTCATCTGCTGCCAGCGAAGCAAGTTCGTCGTCAGATAGTAACAGAAAATTCAACCTCATGAAAAACATTGAGTTGGAGGCAATCATCAAGAGGTAATTGCTTGTAAATTACAATATGTGATACCGTAAGGTCCATGAATTTATCTTGTTGAAGATTGCAGACTGAAAATGCTATACTAAATGCGAAGGCAGCAAAACAGTCCCGCAGCGGATGGGCACGCCGAGAAACCCGTTCACCTGTCTCGGAACATGATTATTACGAAAGCCCCAAGATGGCAACGGCACAAGATGACAAAATAGCCCTGCTGCAGTACACGGTTGAGAAGCAAACTGAAGAACTTGAGAATTTGAAGAAACAGCTTCGAAGTGGTATACCACAATGCCGGTCCCGACTTGAGGTATCCGAATCCGCCGACAAAGTTAGTTCCACCCCTGATCAAGATTTAGAAAAGTTTCTAACAGAATCAAAACGTAGATTTGCTGAAATCGAGAAACAAGCGGAACAGATTGGCTCAAGTTTGAAGGAAGTCTTCAAGCGCAACAGTGCAATCAAATTGTCAAACCCTACTAATTCACTATTGCCTCATGAACCCACCGTTCCCATAGCTCCGAAGATACCTTCAATAATCAAGCAATCCAGTACTAGTCACGCATCCCACGTCGCTTTGGCCACCAAGGTTTTAGGGACTGGGCTCAGTACATCAGCTGAAACACTCAAAACCTTTTTACTTGATCAAAAAGAAGAAGCTCTCTCATCAAAATTGAAGCTATCCGAATTTTCGCATACAAGGCTACTCAAAGAATTGGATAGTCGCACTGTTGCGTTAACCTCCGCTCAGCAAGTAATTGGTTCTATACCTGCCGTTGTTACTGCACCATCCCAAACTGGGAACAAGTTAGTCGATTCTGCCGCCTCTCTCAGCACAACAAAGCGAGAAATCTCTATACTCAAATCTTTAACCAACCGTCCAACACTTCCTCTTGCATCCTTACCCTCCAGCCTTCCCAAAGAGAAGAGTGAGAAAACCACCGAAGAAATTTCCTCATTCCTAGCGCCAAAATTTACTGCAACGAATGCTATCGAACAAATCCCTCAAGAATCCGCATCCACTCCGGTAGTAGTAGTAAAATCTCCACAGAAACCACCGTCAATTGAAAGGGTTCAAGCCGCAGCAACCATTCAGCGTCAAAGTTCGTCGCCAAGTCCTGTTCAAAAGGATTTATTAATTAACCCGGAAAGCCCCCCTTCGGAACAACATGGAGAACAACTTTATGTTTCCACAGAACCAGCGCCTGTTCCTGTAACCCCGGATTCCAGAAGTCCTCCCCTCAGCTCGTCCGTTCCTTTCCCTTTACCGTCCCAGAAAAGTGTTCCTGTAATTTCCGCACCCGATAAAGATGTGCATGTAGCGCCAACAGTGGTAACTGCAAGTAGTAGCGGAGCTTTGGCTCAATACAAAGTGCCCACGCCATCGGGATTCGCTGTTGAAGCGCTAACTAGTTCAAAGGTCCCTCCAGGAGGAGGGGATACAGTAAGCGGAGGTGATGCTATGACGAAAACCAAGGTGCCTCACTTTGGAAAGCAGAAAGGGAGCAGTTCAGATAATAGTATATCATTCCCAGATATTAGCCACGCCGAAGGAGACACTTTCGAATTCATGACGGAAGAAGACTTTTGGGCTATTTGAAGTAATCCTAATATGTAGAATCTCGCTCCCTCATAGAATCTTCAAAACAGTGTTCATACCATATGGTTTTTATATTCAAAATATTAATTTATTATGTACGTAGATATATAGATTTATATCTTTAGATACTCTTACACGAAACATTAATAAAATAATAATGGCTTACTGCTTTTCACATATTATTTTCAGCTATACTTGCTCGCTGGGAGCTATGCAATAATGCTAAATTATTGTTAGTGCCTCCAAAGCTTTGTATACAGATGAAGAACGCATAAATATGGATAAACCCTCGGTATAGTTACACACTCCAGATACCGAATATAATAGTTGAACTAAACGGTTAAAATCGGAACTTCATCATCCCGTTCCGACTGTGAGTTGCTGGACACTAAAAGTTGAAATACATTGTTGTGAATCACAGATAGTAAACAAACGTAACCCAAGAATAAGCGAACAAAAAAAATACGTTCTCGTACATAGTAAAACGCACTATATATCATTGTACCTGTTCCCACAAGTAACATAAACTGAGTGCAAAAAATGCAGATATATATGCGGAACCCCAATAGGAAGGACTTCACTCATCCTCTACTACACCTATGTAGAAATTCATAACAGTAAATTAAATGTCATCGGACGTGAGGGTTAACACTACAACTGTATAAGTTCATTATTAATAATGACAGAGGTGAGAGTGAAGAACAAGGTATAATATAATAAATTCTATAAAGACTGCGCATTAATACATGTATTGCATTAACTTATAATAGTACAACCCGCGGCAAAGGACTAGGAAAATTTATAAGACTGCCAGCGGAAAATGAACTCTCTAAACTTTATTCCTTAGAATAACAATAATAATAGTAATAATAATAATAATGAATAGTTTCGGAACATATACAGGGGTTTTCCAATCCACAATAAAAGCCACTTGAACAATAATTGACAGGCAGAAACAAGAGTTGAAACATATCACTATTATTAATATGCAGAAAGAATAATACACAAAAGGATCGACGAACAGGGTACACAATATACTCCAAGACTTGAAGGAGAAATGTAGACTATGAAATTTGGTTAACGGCTGAGACTACTATACTTATTGACGGAGAAAAATGGAACCTTGAATTGTCGATCAGTGCTGCTGCTGGAACATATGTGATAATAATAAGTTAGGTATACATATATACTCTCTTTTATATTTGAAACTTAAACTACATGGTACAGTCAATAGGTTCAGGTGATGGATTCTCATTATGTGAGCTCTCGTCGTCGTCGTCGTCATCACTGCTGCTATCCATGACCTCGGCGTCTTCCACGGAAACAGAGTTTCTTCCTCTCGTCCTGGTCGAGTCTAGTAATTTTCCGTTCGTTGAACTCTCCTCCCCGTTCTCCTCATCATAATTCTCCTTCTCGGAATAGTTCTTCTCATCATAGCTCATGCTGTCCACTTCATCAGAAAAGAGGCAGTCGGTCTGAACCGAGTCTGCCGGTACTTGGAAGTGAAGACGGACGTGCTCCTTCAGGTCGGCTTTGCTAGTGGCGATAAACGCACAGAAATAACATTTGTGCAAGGTTGGGACTTTGTCGTGCTCGGCCATATGCTCGTTAAGAATTTTCTCGTCCCCAGTTTTAAAGGAGCACTCACTGCAGCCGAACTTGCTCGACGTTGATGTGGAGACGGGCTTTTGGGCGGACGGAACCTTCACCGTCGTCGTCACCGCCTCACTTCGGATCTTGCTCAGGGGTTTGGCCACCAGCAGCTCAGGTGGAACCTCGGGTTGGGTGGAGTGCTTCTTCAAATGTTGAATGAAATTTGCATAGTACGTGACGGCGTAGTCACACACGGTGCACTTGTAGCGCTGATCCGACCCATGAAGTCCCATGTGTACCTTGTACTGGTCCCGCTTCTCGAATGCTGATGGGCACTTGCCGCACTTGTACCGCTTGCTCTTCACCCGCCCATTCTTCACGTAGGTTGGGTACACAAACTCGGGATTGCCCACGTAGGCCTCATCATCGATCGGGTCCTCATCCTTGAGTGTGGGCGATACGGCGGAAACAGCCTTCAGTTTCCTCCCGTCCTGACCCCCCGAGTTTTCAAAGTCTGAGGACACTTCGGATCCGGCATGGAGTAGCTCATGGAGAGTCAGATTCTTCAGGGTATCTACGCCATAGTCGCAGTTCCGGCACCTGAAGATGCTCTGCCGCCCGTGGAAAGTACTGTGCTGCTGGTAGGACTGGCTGGATTGGAACTTGGCAGGGCACTTGGGACATACGATGGTGGTCACGTTCCCGATCTTGTTCTTTGGGGTTGAAGATGGGGTTGCTTTGGCGAGGAAACGACCAGGGATTACTTGAGGGATGTTCAATGGCACTACCATGGGTTTCACTGCCGCCGGTTTCTTCTTCTTCGGAGGCGCCTTCGGGTAGCGGAGGAGGAGCTGTTGTGTTTTCAACTGGTACTCCTCCCCATGGACTTTCATGTGAGACATTAAATGAGGATTCTGCTGCTTTGCCGAGTAGGAGCACAACTGACACTGAAACTCGGACTTGACTTGGTGGAAAGTAGTATGGATTTCCAGCTCTTTCTCATGGAAAAACCTGGCCGGGCAGGATTCACAGCAGTAGAGGACCTTGCTCTGTAAGTTCACACCCGTACTCCCGCCATTTGAGGACCCATTGCTTACGGGGCTAATGATCAGGTTTTGCTGAGACTGAAGAGGGCTTTGAGCTGCTCCGTTGTTGTTGTTGTTGTTATGGCTTAGCTCATGGTCCGTGAGATCAGTTAATTTTCCGTAAACCTGAGGACAGGTTCGACATCTGTACATGCGGAACGGTCGTCCGTTCCGCCAAACCAAAACTGTCGGGTGCTCCGTTTCCTCTCCGGATCCGTTCTCCGTGTTGGCCTGGTGAAGGTGAAGGTTTAGAGGCTGGTCGTCATCACCCTCGTTGTCCGTGGCAGGATTAGAGGGAACATCCCCATGGGATGGGGATAACGGGGCTAAGCCATGAACTCGCAAGTGTTGATGCAGGAGGTGCTTATGACTCACAGTGTAGGAACACTGCGTACACTTGAAGGGGCAGTCACGGGGTCGATGGAACTGCTTGTGATACAGGAACTGGCCCTTGCTATCCGTCACGTAGGGACACTCTGTGCAGTGGTACTTCTTATGAGTTGATCCGCCATTGCTAACCCGAGGCTTGGGCGGGGTTTCCTCCGCCGTTATGACTGTCAAGTTATCTTCGTTTTCATTTGGTAATGCATCCACCCCATGTAACTGAATGTGTTCCATCAGCTCCCTAAAATCGTAAAAATGTTCATTAATTTACTTTGCATTTAATTTCAATTCAATGTAATGAATTTTAAATTTAATTTACTTAATTTTTAGCTTATTTTGGTTAAATGTTTAGCTCCATTTAGTTAATTTTTAAATGAATTTAAGTTTAACCCAATAAAATTTCAAACAAAATTTAAAGAATCACTCCTCCAAAGCTCCCCTACCGTTTCGTGGGGACCGAGAATGAGCATTGGTTACAGCTGAAGTTGCAATTGGGTTTGCTAAAATGGTTCTCAGCATGTGACTCCATGGCGACAATGGCCACGGTGGTGAATGGGCAAAACTTGCACTGGAATATCTCCTCTTCCTCGATGAATCGGTATTGATGGGTTTCTGTATGCAGAATTTTTAGCAATTAAATCCTATCGGAACTGATTGGTTCTTTAACTCATTGCATGGTTGCGCCTCCAATTACCTTTTGCAGCAGCAGCCGCAGCAGCAGCAGCGGCAATCTTAGCTTTCCTCGGCTGAGGTTCAGTCGCCTCCTGTGAATCCTCATCATCGGGAATTGACATCAAGTGGTTCTGGCTTAAAATGGATACAGACTCCCCTCGCTTCGGCTTGTGAAACTGACGGATGTGGAACACGACGATTTCCTTGCTCGAGTGCCTGCACAAGAGTAGCCCAATTATTTTGTCTTCTTCCAACGTCCAATTTCAGCACAGCTCACAAACTCAAATATTTTTTTACGCTCAAACTTACTTGAACGGACACTTTTTGCACTTCCAGAGGATCTTCTTTGGTTCAGTATCACGAGGTCTTTTCCTTGGCGGCGGGCTTGTTTGACCATTGGACGAACAGGGCTCGAGGGAAATCTCCGGGAGGCCCGAGACAGCCGCAAGTAATCCGTTTGTCTGTTGTTAAAATAGAATCACGTGAGTCACCATTTACTTCCAAAAGTTTGTGCCCCGGCATAACCACAAGGTAATAATAGATGTATTCCACACAGAATCTCTCACTTACATCTCCAGCCAGAATCCGCCCACCTGACAACATTTTCTTCTCCACGATAGTCCTCCCCGCGGAGGCATGGCCTGTGGAGGAGCCGGGAACAGCAATGGGAACGAGGGCGGGGGGCGGGCGCGGGCGATGTCCGCCCTCCTCGCTCTTCACCGACTCGGACGGCGACGGAGCTCTTGATGTGATTGGGGCTCGCGTGAGCTTCGGCATGGCAATAGGCACAGGAGCGGGCTTGATCTGGGGACTCACTTTGGGAGAGGAGATGACGACCGGGGCTCCGGTGGGTGATGGGCTCAGCTCCAGCTCCACATCCGACCGCTTGCTCGCCACCGTGCTACAGTCTGGCAACTTGGAGTCCGCCGAGTGCTTCAGCTGCATCATCACCAAATACCTGTCATATTTTCGGTAGTTCCTCTGTCCGCTCTCATGAGTGAGGAGGACTTTTGCCTTGGCATGGGACGGATCCCGCATCTCCTTCAACTTGATATGCTTCGTTATATCCCAGCGCCAGTTGGACTTGTAGGAGCACTGAGAGCACTCGAAGGGCTTCATATTATAATGACCCACAATGTGAACGTGGAAGCGGGAGGCTGTCGTTGCCCAGAAACCGCAGTTGGGCTGCGGACAGCGGAAAACTTTGCGGGTGGTGGTGATGGATCCCTTCCCATCGAACGGCTCCCCCTTATAGCCTTCATACTCGGCCTCCTCCAACTGGCCCAGATGGATGGCGCCCACGCCCGGAGCCGTCTCAAACCCGACCAAATCATCCGAGCCCCCGCTCCCATCCAAGAAATGAGCCCTAAACTCATAGTCCATCACCTCCTCCTCCTCCCCCGGCCGACTGTTCCAGACAAAAATTTTATTCTCACTCGTGCACGGTCTCTTCCCATCATCCGATAAATTACTGTCCTCATCCCTGTCACTCCCCTCATCACCCGAGCCGCGCTGCTGAGCCTCTGAGCAGACGGTCAAATGCTGAGCCAGATCCGTGCTCGTCTTGCATCGCTGCCGACAAAACTGGCAACGGGTGGAGTTGGAAGTGATGGTGAGACTATTCTTGAGAGCAGCCAGGCCATTCTCCTCACTCTTGCTCGCCACCAGCTTCTGTGTCAGCTCTTCGAGTCCCAATTTTTTCTCCTTATTTCTCTTCCCCTCGGGTGGCGGGCTGAATTTTTTATTATTACTACTGCTACTACTAGTACCGGACAGCTCACTTGTCACGCTCACCCTTCGGCCTAGCGGACTGGACTTGGGGAGGGTGAGCTTGGGTGGGGACGGGAGTCTCCGTGCCACCCCGCGCCCACTCCCCACCGAGTATACAACATTCGGCTTGAGGGATAGGCTCTGAAGGAATAGTGACTTTTGCTCAAAATTCTCCTCTTCGTCTTCCTCATTCTCGTCCGGATTATTAAGAGCGAGCGGACGGCCTCCGCCGACGTCGTCGTCATCATCATCATCTTCGGGTCCATTATTCGAATCCCCTTGAGTTCCCTCCACTTGATCGACCCCGTTCTCCACCCCTCGTGGGCAATTTCCCCCCTCTTCATCCTCTTCCTCCGCCCTATTTTCATCCTCCATTAGCTCCGCCTCGGGAGCGGGCGGTGGCTCTGGTGAGCCCGCTCCGGCCGCCACCTCCTCGTCACTCACACCACCACCACCACCACCAACATTCTCGTTCTCCTCCTCATCATCATCCTCATTCTCGTAGTCATTGACCAACTGAGCGTGCAAGCCCAGAGCCACCCTTTTATGTTCCGGCACGCTCGTATGATGATTCTGCACGTGAACGGTGAGGCTCTGCTTGATATCTGTGCTGAAGTTGCAGAGGGGACAGCGGAGCTCCCCATCATCATTGTGATTCTTCAAATGTCGGTCCAGATTCCACTTGTACGGCGTTTTGAAGTCACAAAAGTCGCATTTGATCAGCGGCATGGAGTGATACTTGACGTGCTTCGTGAACCGGGCCTTCACATGGGTTACATAACTGCAGGTGGTGCAGCGAAAATATTTCTTCCCAGAGGATGACGAGGAGCCGCGGTTGCTCCGGCGAATCCGGCTGCTCCCACCACCACCACTCGCAAATCCACTGGACTTGGCCCCACCTTTCTTTCCTCGAGTCATAAGTCCGGCCTCCATTTGGTCACCTTTAAAAAGGGAAAGAGAAAAAAATGAGTTTTATAGTTGGATACATGCATACTGTAGTAGTAGTAGTAGTCACACACTCAACAACTATCGTCTACACTACTACTGCGACAATAATGGGAATGCCGCAGCAGCATAAGAGATACCCACGGAGAGACAGGGATTATTATTGTACACTATCCCTGCCCACCACCTTGTCTCCACAAGGAAGCTTCTCCCGTCTTATTTTTTGTCGTCCAATACACACTTACTCTCATCATTAACCTTAACATCTCTCCACTCTCCCTACCCTACGCCCTTGCTGAGTACATGACGAAGAAGTGTGTATAGAAGGTAAAGACAAGCACACGGCCGTCATCTCCACTGTATACTTCCTCTAGGCTCCTCTTGTGTCCAACAACAGCATCTTTTCACGCTCAACAAAAGCAATAGAACCAAAAGGAGTACCAACCAGCGAGAGAAGGAGCCTTTATTACTGTAGCCAACAGCAACCACCACCATCATCGTCATCATCATCATCACCGTAGTACTCTATACTTACAAACTTTTACCCTTTCCCTACAGCCCCCGGCAATGTCAAACAAAGAATGGTAGTAATAGTAAGACAGTTATGCTTATTCATAACAGCAACTCCTACAGGCAGACGCACACCCGAACTACATCTCAACATCTCCAAAGCCGTCCTCCCTCCACACATTCTCATTGCATTAAATACACAGAACTACCAGCAACTATTATTTCCCTCAACAGCAGCAGCAGCAACAACAACAACACCATCAAGACATTCCCAGGGAAAAGTCAACAATGACTAATCTCCACATCTCTGAACATGACCATGATCACATGGGATCTTCTACACAGTGACACTTCTCACTATGACAAGCTCATCTCCTACCCACTCACTGGAAATTCCATAATCTAGGAATTCTGGGAAAGTATATTATATGAAACTCCTCCTTCACGCCCCACCGCCGCCGACGCCACGTCCACATCCTTGACCAATTGACTTAGTCATCATTAATTCTTCCTCTCCTTCCCTCTCTGCTCCTTCACGAACAAGACCTGATTAACCGGAATATCTATATAGATGGGCAGAAGGCGAAGAAGAACGTCGTCGTCGTGGACGACGACGACAACAGCAAGGATAAGAATCCTGACGATCATGTCCATCATTAAGCTCGAGCCCAACGCCTTTCCTATCCTGATCAAACCCTCCCACTCTAATAGCCAGCATACAGCTCACATATTCTTCACAACCTTGTACACGTATAACGTACTCACTCAACTTTACTCGGTGGAGAGACTGCCGGATTAACCACCCACAAGTATGTAAGTAATGATGTAACGCTGTACATGAACCATTTAGGATCGCACGTGTTATGCAACTTGATGTGCCAGAACTCACCAATCTTTTCACCTAATTTTCTCCCATTTCCTCCCTCCTGTCCCCTTTTCAGTGAATTCCACATCCTCAATATTTAAAACTAATTCCTAGGACCAGTTTGTCACAAGTGCGACCGCACACTTAAAGTATGAGGCTCGCATCTGTAATTAACACCGCTGATAGGGCTACTATTACCCCTTCCCGCCAAAACTCATTTGAAAATCACACAATCAGCTGTCACTTGGAAATCCGCCTAAAAATAACCCTACCCCTTCCAAATCAATTTTAAACTATCACACTTCCAAATTGAACAACTTACTGCTCGTAACAATCCATTGTAAGCCTTGAGAAATATACTAATTGACACAGAGACACAGTGTAGACTTGGAGAAAATTCCCAGTAGTTTTCCCGACTCAACCGTGTTGTACACGCTGTATAGAAGACTGCCGTCGTCACGACTAATACACTTGACAAAGTTCCCGCAGGAAGGACGGCGTAGAAGAACTCTAGAAAAGACGAAGAAAGAAGAAGTAGAAGAAGTGGACGACAAGGACGAGGAAGATGATGATGGCACAGCTCGTCGAGAAAAACTATCGACCGACGTAGTAGTACAGTATAGTAGCGGAGAGCGACCGAAGAGAGGCAGCAAGCATGAAGAGGAGTAAAAGAGAGCCAGCAAGAGCTGGCAGTAGGCAGAGTGCTGGTGGCGGAAAGACCCTTTTCCTCAATCTACACACACACACACACTCACACTCACACTCTTACGAGCACACCCGCTCACCCAGCAGTCTTGCCGCTCTTGGGTCCTGTTTCTTCTTCTTCTTCCAGCTCCAACAACTCTCAGTCTCAGTCTCAGTCAGCGTTGGCTCCTTACAGAGCCGTAAGTAATGAGGGCATGGAACAGGCACTGGCACTACCTACCACTCCAACACTCTAGTCACTCTAGAAGTCATACAATATTAAGGTTAGGGCAAAAAATCCCCCCTTCAGTTCCTGCGTATGTGTCTCTCGTGTCTTCTATGTGTAGAGGCATGACGGACGAGGGGCCACAGTAAGGACGACGATGAGTAGGCAGGCAGTCAGGCAGCCATAGAAGCGACAACGGCTCTTCTATACTCCTGCTACCACTACCACCACCATGACTGCTACAGCGACGACGACGACGACGACGTGCAGGAGGAAACCTTGGTTTCATCCGGAGAAGCAAAAGCAACGAAACGTAGAGAGAGAGAGAGCTCTAGCTAGTAGAGCTGATTACAGCCTGGCTGGCTGAGCAAGCATGTAAATGTTGTCACCAAGTAGGCGAATGACGCAGAGTCTGTACTATAGAGCTTCATATCCTCTCTTTGCGCCGAGGCTGACTGACTGTGAGACACACACATACACACACACACTTGTTGGAATCCGCATCGCCGTATAACCGCCGTGTGGAGCGACTTCACTGTCAACAGTTCCATCATATCTTTAAAAATGACGGTCATTTTTAAACTCTCGCATTACTTCCAGCCACAGCCACTCGAGCCGTATGCAGAGGGGTGTATGAGTGCTTGTGTGTATGTGTGTGTGTGTGTGGCGAGAATCCAATCCTAATCTCTCTGCCCTTCCCTTTTACAACTAATTCCTCCGTCGTATAAGCTCCTGCCCCTGGTATGGTGCGGGAGGAAGCGGTAGTGTTGTATTATTATTATACCATTATATATTTACTAAAGGAAGGAACGAGAGAGTCAGTCAGAATCCAACACTTCACACGGTTCCCTCCTCCAACATGATAAGATTCCCCCCCGACGACCCAAAAAATCTAGGAAAAAAGACCATCACATTAGCTCCGCTCATCCACACACACACAGTCCGTCCATTCTTGTATCCTGCGGGAACATCTTTTCCCTATCGTGTATCCATCTGGGATAGTGAGGGAGGGTTAGAGATGGAGTGAGTGAGTGAGTGAGTGAGTGAGAGAGAGAGAAGCAGGAGGTCTTTGGAAATCCCATCGTATATCTATTATTATGGGGGTACACTACGAAAGGTTCACTTCTCACACACAGGCTGGATCTGGCTGCCTGCAGGTTTTTACTACCTGGTTCGTCCAGGCCCTACTGGCCCTGGTCGTGTAGGGTTAGGGTGAGCTGCTATGGCAACCGTCACCGTCAATGCCGGTGGTAGTGGTGGTTTCCTCCGCTCACTCGTCGTCGCCCCTCTTCTGCTCCTGCTGCCTCTAAAACTCTACATGTTCTTTTGGAACGCTTCCCTCCGCTCTCGTCCTCATCGTCGTCGCTCCACTACATGGTCTATTGGAACGCTTCCCTCCACTCCTTCCTTTTCCTCCTCTCCTCATCTGTCCTTAGGCGTACTTTAACTTTATATACGTCACATCCGCACCATCGCCACCACCACCACTCCGTCAGGAAGCCGAGAGCAAAAGGAGATGAAGAAGACGAGGATGAACAGAAATTTTTCCCTCTTCCCAGTCAGCACACTTACACGCACATACATGTATTTATATATTATACATGTATTATATACATATATATATATATATATATATATACGGCAAGAGCGTGTTTACTCCTCAAAAGATTTTTCTTGGAAGAGCCATTCCATAGTCATATTATTCCTCCGCATGTATATACATGAATATTAGATATAGCTATAGGTGGTCCTCAGTGCACAGGACGTCATCATGAGCTATTAGAGAAATTTCAAAGAAGTTTCCAGAGAAGGGCTAGTAACGAACAGGGTAGCCAGGGCTACGGAAGTTGACTGTACTGCACTCTTGGACCGGCCTCATCAACGCCGCAGAGAGGCGGGCTGGAAGGAAGAGGAGGAGGAAGCGACCGAGTCGAGAAGAGTCGATAAGGGAAACATGGCACAGCGTGGGCATTCTCTGGGATTTACGTGCACGCAGAGCACCCGGTAAGACTGATGGCGCACAAGAGCAGCAGCGGCGGTCCTGGACGTTGCCATCGTTGGACGAACACACACAGAATAGGACGATGATTGGATAGCCCTCATACAGCTTTGCATATTTCTTTATTTATGGAAGAGCAGCGTAGTCCTACCTGGAATGGAAAACTGGAGCTTTTCCTCCCCAAATGTGATATATGGCGATATATTTATATGTGTGCATAAATATATGCATATATGTGTATGTATGCATGGACGGCGGCGACGACGATGATGGCGACGACGACGTGGGGCGGCCATTTGGTAGGAACCGTCAGAGAAATATGACGTTTACCCAGACAGATATATATGAGGAGGCGAGCTGCTGCTGCTGCTGCTGCTGCTGCTCTGGAGGAGGAAAGAGGCTTATGCGACCATTGAGGTCATGAAAAGAGGACAATGCATAGGAGACGAGTATAATGCCCCTGGAACTGTGGTCGTCATGCACCGCAACCCAAAACTCGAGGTCCCCTCATATACATATCAGCTTTTCTCTCTCTCTCTTTCGGCCCCTGCCCTCCTGCTCCTTCCATCTTAGTTTAATTATCCGCCCCACAAGCATTGGAGGACCCCAAAAGGAAACAAGAGCCGGAGTATAAATGGAAGACGAACAATGTGTGTACATATTCCCTTCACAGTGGAACTTCCCCCCACTCCCAACTGGCAAGCAGACTGGGAGGGAGGGAGACGGGCGGATGGACACACATAGGGAAGGTTGGTTCGTTCACACAAAAGCCACACACACACACACTCACTCACTCACCGGATCATATGAGGCTGTACTAGAAGGGGAACTTTGCTCACTGTTACCGTACAGATAAAAGTGGGTGTGCGTGTGCATGCGTTTGTGTGCATGGCAGTGACTAAGGGCTGTGCGTCTACTAATGTATGTGTCGCTTACTCAGATGGGGGAAAATGGGCTGAGCTCATTGCCGTAGTTTGGTTGTTGGTCGTGGTGGAGGCCCTTTTGGAACAGGGATGAGGGGGCCTATATAAGAACATCGGCACTGTGGAGGATGATCGTAAGACACGCAGTAGTAGACAAGGGGGAAATAAGGCCAAATGATTCAGTCACTCGCCCATCGCCTTCCCCGCAGTCAGCGACAGACAGGATGGATCAATGCGGTCTTCTCCGACAATAATCTATATGTATTTCCAAGCAGGCATGCACAGCTCCCACTACCACCACATCCACTAGCACTACTGCTACTCCTCCTGCTCTCTGGCTGCCGCTGCCTTCAAAATCCAGCCAAAAACTCCACCGTCGGCCCTGTGTCCGCTTCTTCTCTCACTCTCCCTCACCAACACAAACTCATCGTACGCACACACACACACACACATACACACATACAAACACATACAGAGAACAGAAACAGCGTATGGAGAGGGCGACGAAGAGAAACTCGAAACCCTCCCCAATCTCATCATATCACATGAGAGAGGATGACTCAAACCTGCCTTACAATCTCCTGCATGGCCTGCCTTCTCTATTATAGCAGCTCTATGCCTGCCTGCCTGCCTGCTTCCTTCCCTCCATACCGACCGACTCATCATCATCATGAACACCACCACCAAGAACCATCTTTTCATCCTCCTACAGCAATAATATCCTTCTTCTTCATCATCATCAGCAGCAGCAGCTTCTTCTAGCTCTAACCTTGTAGCCTCCATTCCATTGGAGATTTGTACACGGAGAAGGGAAATGGACAAGTTCATGCAGACGTCAACGAAGAGCTCTGCTTGTCTTTGTCTCGCTTTGACTCAACATTCGAGTCGCTCGGGAGTGGGATTAACTCATCAGGGTGGTGGAGGAACCATGGAAAAAATTAACATCATTAGACTCGTTATGCTACTACACCATCCTTCAGGAGCGGCAGTAGTAGTAGCAATGACAGTAGCAATGCTATACCTGAAGCATTGCATGAGGAACTAGAAGTCAGGAGTAGAGGAAATTCCATCAGAACTCTGCTACAGTTTAACTCCCACCTTGAACATGACGACGGGAGGAGTAAGTACTATCACGCATAAGGGAACCGCACAGCACACCTAACTGCTGCTTATCTCACCCAGTTCCAATAGCCGTGTCCCCCTACATATATAACGCTGTGGTAGCTGCCACTCGTGGAGACAATGACGACGACGATGTGGGTTTCCATACGACGACGCTCTGTATTCCGGCTAAGCTACTGCTACTGCAACTACTACTTATGCTACTACGAAGTTGGAGTAAAACGGGTAAACTCTCACTCAGCAGCAGCAGCAGCAGCATCGTCATCATCATCATCATCGTGTGGCTCCGGACGCCGTAGCCAGCCCTTGTCGCCGCATTCGTCGTCGCCGCCGCTGCTGTTGACCTTCCATTTATAACCCTCACGCGTCCTACACTCTTCTACCCAACATACTTCTCGTAGCTTCCCTCCGTAGCTCGCCTCCAATATTTACCACAACCGCCGCCACACCAATCCCCCAGCCAGCAGCACACTGCTCCCCGCCTATGTGCCATACAATGATGAGAGGAGTTCATAACCGCCCCGGCACACACTCTGAGACTCTGACTCACTCGGAAAACGGCAACCCCCTATAGTTTATTCCCACTGCTTCCCTTTTGGAGGTGCTATGAATTCAGTGGAAAATAGCTCATATTTTACCATGACAGCTAATGACTTGATAACTGCTTCACAACTTGCACATATTGTTCCATAAGTAGAATTCTCCATGGTGTCACCGGAAAAACAGATAGAAAAACGTGGAGAGCCTCCCAGGTTTTCCCGAGAGGCATGGATAGCCTGAGAGATGTACTGCTGGCAGTGACTTAAGCCCAGCTACTAGTTGCACCCACACGCTTGACATACTTACCGAATGGCTTAATTCCGCCAGCAATTTAAGTATTCAGACGAGCGGAAGAATGCAGAAAAGGTAGTACGTGGAGTAGGGTGAGGTATTATATAGTAATACTGAATGAGAAATTCACATTACCTTTTGAAATCCGACGGCGCGAAAGGATTTCGCACTGCTCACTGCACTAGTGGCAGGAGTGTGTGTGTGTGTGCCACTGCTTCTGGCGGACGACGCAGCCCACCGTTTCTTCAATTAAGCGTTCCTCCAACCAATATAACCGACCACTATCACGAGCGTTCCCACTGTACTACTGATACACACACGGAATAAATCCCCACAATAATGAGCCATGTGTGTACATGCTGAGCGTCGAAAAAAGAATTCAGGTCAAGAAGACGAAGAGTTGTGTAGTGTATGAGGAGGAAGATCCCAGTATATTACTACGACGACGTATTCAACGCTGGAGAGAGACAGGAGGGAGGGAAGTGTGTGAACTGTGAACGTTCGTAGCCGACTATGATGAAACTTGTATGACGACGTCTCTGTCCGACATGGTCGTCAGGAGCAGGAGGAACGGCAGCAGCCACGGAGCGTCGTGGTGGTAGGGTACTCCTCTGCCTGCACGCGGGGAAGAGAAAACGTAAAACTTTTCTATAGCATAGCAGTGTGGGCATATGAGGAGATGGGAGAGAGAGAGAGAGAGGGGACTAGGGCGTCGTGTATCAAGAGCTTTTACGTGATCCTGCAGCCCTGGCCCATGGAGGTGCAGGGGAGCCAGGGTGGATGGAAGTGCTCACAGCGTGAGAGTGTGTGTGCGCGTCTTTGTGTATGCAGGGCTCACATGGAACTTTGAGGGAGGAGGACCGGACGGGAAGTTTTATGCAGACGGCCACTCTCTATGCATTCAGTTCCTCCGGCAGAGAAGGAGCCATGAGGGCACTACATACACACAGAGAACTTCCAATGAAGAGGAATCAGAAAGAGTATCGCACACAGGCGACTACACGCTGAAGGTGCACACATGGGGAAAAGGCATGAGACGATGACAAGGTTGAAGCTGTTGTACGTGGCTCTCTCGTATGTAGGTGACATTGTGAGAGAGGAGATTGCTCAACTTGTGGGATATTTGTCACTGCGGATTCCGACCGTAGTAGTAGTAGTAGTAGGAGTAGGAGTAGTAGCAGCAGCAGCAGCTCTACTGGGTCTTGTTTGGAGGAGCAATAGCAACAGCGCTACAACAACAGTAGCCGCACAGTGGAAACAAGTAGAGAGTCCATGGTCGAGGGACGACGGGGCCTGACTCCCTCGTCGTAAAAACTCAGCATCATCATCATCATCATCACCACCACCACCACCATCATCATCATCATGATGAACAGCAGGAAGACTGTACACATCGGAGTCGTGGGAATGATGAAGATGATCAGCCTGTAGGGTGTGTAGGGTGATTCCAGCTGGACGAGATTAGGGACCAGACGTACATCTACATCTACACATGTACAGATGGACCCGCCTGATTTTCTTAATAGGAATCGACCAGTTTCTTCTTCTTCTTCGGGAACAATATACAAAGAGTGAGTTGGAGGATTCAGCTTGTCTCTTGGAATCATTCCGCCTCGTCCACGCTTACACACACACACACACACACACACACACACATTCACACACAATCTCCTTGCTATTCAACATTAATTATGATGCGCAGCAACCTTGGTGGCTCTTGCTCTTCAAGTACCACCATCATCACCATCACTACCACCAACGCAATAGTGGCAGGAACAAGCCAGAGTTACGGAGTGTATGACAAGGAAAATGTTCACCTTCTATATAATAGGGAGACGTGGATGGGAATTAGTGACTTTCAAGAGGATGAAGATGATGATGATTGATATGATGATGCCAATGGCGAAGTACAACATTGCAAATCAACTTCCTCTTATAGCTCCGTTCATGATCTCCCCCTCCTCAGATGGATGTTCATTCTTACAGTACTGGCCTGCATTATGTGGTATTATTATTATGTGGAGTCGTCGTAGCGCTATGTGGTGCAAAAACAAATTCTCGGCGTTTCGCAATTTTTACCAAGTCACGCTGTGGGCTTCTCCATGTGATAATAAAGACGCCTTCGCCGTCCTCTTCATCTTCCTCCTCTCCTTGCGCTTCTTCTTCGTCGCCGTCGTCGTCATCCGCCCATCCCCAAACTCTGTGTGAGCGAACGATGAGGAGGGAGCAATTTAATTTCGCAGAAACAACCTGTGCGCCAGAGACAGGGCAGAGAAAAAGATTTTTGCATTGGAGACCTTGACGTTATAACATCCTCTCGCTGCCGTCGTCGTCATCGTCATAACCACCGCCAGCATATAGAAGCCAAGTATTTATACCGAACACGACCTCAGGAGCTCTGACTGGTTGGATTCTTGAGGAAAAGAAAAGTTGTTGTAATTCTTACTACTGCTGCCACTACGTGTAACTTCTACTACTTTACTTACTCATAAAAACGCACACACACACATGCACACGCGCTCTCGCTCAACTTTTAGTTATGACTGACGTAAGACTACACACACCTTCTGGGTCTCATTCCGATGGGTAAATAAAGGTGCACCTTACTGACTTACTAGTAAGCGTGTTAGTACGTGTTGTCGTTCATATGTTGTTCTAACTTGTGGGACAGTGATTTAAAACCTGCTCCCGGCCAATAAGCATGCTGTAGTGATAGTTCTACTGATGGACTGTGGGTACTACCACAACTTATTACATGCCTGTCAAGCTCTGAAGTATGAGACCCGGTTGGACCTTGATAAGGAAAGAGTTGTTTATGTTTATAATACAATTCTAATGGAAGTCCTAATGGAATTTTCGCCATCTTTTCCTCAAGCAGATGCACACATTGTTCGACAGGTGGTTTGCTCCGCCGCGATGAGGAAAATATCCGATCCGCCTACAGTCATGAGCAGGGGGTTTGTGGCTTTTGTCCTTTGATTTCCGCCTCCGTCGTGGTGAGGTGCTCATCTGGAAGAGTATCTCCGGTATGGAAATGCACTGATGAATAATATGCTACAACCGAACTTTAAAGTGGAGAAGTTGTTGTGAGGGTAGGAGCTATCGCCTGTTTCATTAGACATGTACTCCTCACATGTATATACTTTAAGGTACCACAGAAACTTGGAAAGTGGTGCTCGAAAATCAATTAATTTTCTCCTTTGGTCATTAGAACGTACTGTGAGGGGTTTACAGCAGTGAACTATGCTTTCCGACCCGCATAGGTTCCATAACGAGAAGGATACTGCTACATACTCTCACAGACACAACTTGTTGCAGAGCCATTAGGTTTGTAATGAGTTGGTTACTGTGACGTGGCAATTCAGTTAGTGGTGGCTGGTGGTACTTAGAGGATTAGGATCGATTCCACAGCAATGGTTAGTAGAAGAATATCCAGGAGCAAACATATATTTACCAGGGAAGAATATGGGAGATGAGGATATGATGAGAGGTGTTGTTGCTTCTGCTGGGTGTTGGTATAATAGGAAAGTCGTTGTTGTTCCTGTCTCTGCTGCCGTTCTTCCCTACAGAGAGAAGAAACGAAAGATGTAATTACTTTTACCCCTACCATGACCTTCACCAGGGAGTGTGTGAGTAAAACTCGTCCATGCAAATCAGCTCGTAATGAATTTCAAAGCAGTTTATTGTTGCTCTTGAATTGGAATGAATCCTTGTGTTTTTCCACCTTAGTCCTGAGACGCCAACGTGTGTGTATGTGTGTGTGTGTTATTTCTACGGTCTTTGCAGGGGAGAGTATAGCTATTGCCATCGTAGTTGCGGTATCTGGTGTCGCTATGGAGTTGTATACTGACTGAGTGCGATGGGCAGGACCAGTTTCTTACAGGAGGTTGCTGATGACACAGGGCTGTAGCACATGGAACTGTTAGAGCTAATGATATTAACTTAAAAGCGATCCTGCTCTGAATCATACGCTTGTCGATGATTTGGAAGACCGATTCCTAATCCGTTCCGTAGCAATTCATGGTATAAGATAATCTAGAGAACCACTAATGAATGAGGTGCTTTGAAACTTTCTTGCACGTTAATTGACGAGTGGTTTTTCTGGTGGTACCAGATGGCTTTGGGAGGGTTACAGATGAACAGTAGCCTGCAGCACAGGGACGTCACTCTTGATTCACTTATTGGCTCACATGTCTGTGGAAATTACGTCTTTGTTTGCGGGGGAAAATATCTGAAATTGTGATAAGAACCGGACAGCATTCTGTATTCCACTTGGTACAAGCGTAGGGTTAGGTACTTTTCCGGTACGGGCGAAATTCTAAATGACAGACTTATGCATAGATGTTAAGTTCACTTTCATACTGAAGATACTTCCTGTTTACGAAAAAGTAAAGATAACCGAAATAAACCGGTAGTCGGAATTTGGGTAAGCCGCGTCATAGAACAGCATTAGGTGAAAGTTTCAAAACAATTTTTAAAACTTGCTGGAAAATTATGTCTACTTTCAAGGTTCTCCGATGACCCCGTAAATTATTTCACCAGTTTTAGTAAGGTCATAATGCATTTGGTCGAAATTGGTGAAAGTCAGGCTAAAAATTTCCAAGGTCATCCAGTGACCCCCAGTGTCCTTATGGGTAATCACCAATTTGGCTAGCGTAATTTCTAAAGAAATTCGCTATCGATTGTTGAGGACCAGGTCAAAAAATCCAACTCATTGGTGGAAAAATCGGTCGATGGCCCGCAATAACCTTACCCGTGCTTTAATTTTAATTGCTAAATTTCCTACGCAGTATCTATAAAATGATGAAAACATAGTAAAAAATTCAATCAGTTGAGGGAAAGGTAATCTGATAAACCAGAATGACCTGACCGATTTTGACCAGTTTCTGCAGTGTGCCTGATGCCCAAATATAAGCTGCGGAGTTGCGCAACAATATATCGTTAACAATGAGAAAAATCAGAATGGTGAAACGCGAAATGGCGCTGAGATTACCATCAATTTGAACTGACTTTAGTGGAACCTGGAGAACATGATTTTCCACCACTGTTGAGATTTTTCAAGGGAATAATTCAAGAAGCTTGAATTTTTATGCTAGCACGTCAGACTGGGTAAAAACAAGCGGAAGTAGTGCACTGGGATGAGGTGAGAGTGAGAGAATGTTGCAGCGGTTAGTATATTTCCTGCAGTAAAACATTTTTATTACTTGAGCTGACTAAATTGAACACATTCACGGATTTCTCATCCACAACTGAAGATTCACAGAATAAAAACAAGAAGTCATTCATATTCATGAAGAGTGTCATTATGAAAATTATGATCTTAGTCTTGTCCACTTCTCGCTCGTTGCCCACAACTTGACAGCTGTCAATGAGTCGTTACCTTGTGGAGCGACTTCTTTTTCCTCACAGTCACTACAACCATATCAACCCACAAGGTCAAGAGCCAATGAATAGTATATATCACTGCTAAAATCGGATATTAAATTTGAACCAAGAAAAATTAATATAGCCTTAAATTAGGCTCAAAACTTAAAAAAACGAGAGTAAGGTGCTCGGGAAAGGTTAAATTCGTGTTCAAATATAATTTACCTAAAATATTTGCCAGTAGTCTCAGCAAGTGTCGGCTCCAAGGCCACGTGCAGGGTAGTGTAAGATCCCTGAATAGGCGTTTTCAAAAAGAACTTGAACAGGGGTTGAACGAATACTGTTGCAAGAATGCTGTTGGAGACACTCATGTGACGGCCGATATCAGAATACACCAGCCCAGGATGGACAGCGTTGACAGTTACTCCAGTGCCTATACAAATATGCAGATTGACAGCAGTTTGATCTTTGAGGTGGAATTTCATTATTATTAATATGCGAAAAATAAATTGCCAATGTATACCCTCTAATCTTCTTGCTAATTCCTTTGTGAACAGAATATTTGCGAGTTTACTTTGGCTGTAAGCTTTCCCAGCGTCGTAAGACTTCTCTGAATTTAAATCGTCCAGGTTGATTTCCCCTCGGGTGTGAGCTATGCTAGATACGACAACTATTCTGCTAGGGGCTGCTGCCTGAGAGATATTATTCTTACATTTTAGTTCACATAGACTTGGTTCACAGACTTCATATAATTGGTGACATCTGCCAGTAATACCTTTAATTCTCCGAGCAGAAGATTTGTTAATAAAAAGTGACCCATGTGGTTCACGCCAAGTTGCATCTCAATCCCTTGTTTTGTTAGAGTACGTGGGCATCTCATGATGCCAGCGTTATTAATGAGCAGGTCTAATTTAGTCTCATTTGATTTGAATTCTTCCACAAATTCCCGTATGGAGTTGAAATCGGCCAGATCGCACTTCCGGCAGTAAATGTTGGGGTTTCTCGTATCCTCAACTATTTCTTTTCTCGCCTGTTCCAGAAAACTGTTTGAGGAATGAGTGGAAACTATGCGAGTGAATCTACTCCCAAGCTAAGCCACATGGATTGAAGCAGATAATAAATGCCAGATTACCAATTGCCAATTACCGCACGATAAAATCTAAACCACAGTACACTACAGCATTAGAGAGGGCATTCACTCGCTGCTACAATAAATGAGTCACGTACTTTTTCACATGTATTCAAGTCGCGACATGCCATGTACACCAAAGCTTCACGTTTTGCGAGGCCTCGTACGGTTTCTTTCCCAATGCCGGTGTTACATCCCGTCACGATTGCAACTTTCCGCGTTGCCTTCACTTTTGGATCCAATTTCAGAGTTGACCCCGCAATGAAATCCCTGTAAAATGCATGTCACTGATTTTATTTACACTCATTCTTGCCGGTGATTTCATGCGGGAGCTACAACGATTATTAAATTTTCTTTCAAACATCCGCTCCGTAGGACTCAACTCAAATGAAAATTTCAATGGCACCCAATTCGTATCACCTGAAGATTCTGAACTGACTGAGAGGATCTGCTAAGGTTTTAAGGGGGAAAATTTCATCAGAATGAAAAACCTCGATTTCTAGTGCTGAGGAACGGTAACAGCACATGTCAATCGAAACCACTCAAATCTCCCTCTCATATCTGATAGGCTAATAAATGCACATAGAGTAACGTTGCATTGGACAACGAAGTTAGATTGTTAAGAACGGGAAACAACTTCAAATGAATCCTTGAGGCATATAAAGAGTAATTACAGCGGTACAATGTAGTAGCACTTTATAAAAATTTTAGAACAAAAATACTATCTCTTACTTAATTAAAACCGCCCCACCCACTACTGTTCCCACCAAGGAAGTGATTATCACGGGCTTCGGAAGCTTCCAGCCCATTTTTCAGTTGATTTCCTCACTGAAGGATAGTGAGACTTCAGTTTCAACTTCCAACTCTGACGACGTCTTTATTTGTCAGTAAATTTGTATTCTTGGGGATTCGCAAGGTCCTTGATATCTGGTTTAGTTGTGTGCACTAATGCGTTTAATTAATAAAGTAGAACACCGTAAATGTACAGGACGAGCTTGCTCTGTTGACGCTTAGGTCCCTCAGATCATGAATCCCGGTATTGCAGCTCACATGATGGAACCATCATCCCATTTGCCATCGTTTATTCTGTCAGATACGAGCATGGAAATCTTTAAATCTCCGAATCGTGTAAACTGGCTAAGGTTTCGAATGAGAAGTGCTTGAACCAATTTGAGCCAGCGGTTTATAAAGTGTTTTTTAAAAGTTTAACAACTGAAGTAAATTTAAATTTAAATTCTATAATAGGAATCTCATGAAGATTATAGTTGGCAGTTTGGGTGTGATCGCCGGCGTGCGTCTTATATGTGATTGTGATAATTAATTGCTACTGGAACCGCAACCTTTATCATTTCACCAAATTTTCTTTAATTTTCCTTTTCTCTATTTTTTCAATCAGTGAAACAAACACAGAACAAAAGCTAAGATGTCCGGAGCAGCGAGTTGTAAACAATGTGGTTGCAGTGAAATAGACATAGATCCGTCACGAGGAGATGCTGTCTGTACAAATTGTGGTTATGTGTTGGAGCAGTCAATTATTGTTTCTGAAGTAACGTTCGAGGAAGATGGTCACGGCGGTGCTTCCGCCGTGGGCCAATTTGTGTCCTCGGAGAGTCGGGGTGGGGGTGGATTGACAGTTGGTCAGAATGGATTTCATCAGGGTGCTGTGAAAGAATCAAGAGAAATCACTTTACGAGCGGCTAAGAAGAAAATTCAGGAAGTAGCCCAGATTTTAAGGTATTAGGCTCCAAATATTTGGATCTCTACAGTATACTATTTGAAATGCAAGCCTGAATGTTCTAATCTCTTACAATTGTCATTTCTTCCCACAGATTGAATCAGCATTGCGTAGATGTTGCATTTAATTTTTTTAAAATGGCTTTACATAAGCAATTAACTAAGGGTCGAAAGAATGCCCTAACTATAGCAGCCTGTGTGTACATGACGTGCCGAATTGAGGGAACCCCGCGTAAGTGCCTAAAGTATCACTTTTTTTGCATTTCGTACCATTCCCATAAATTCTTACAATTTTTCGTATTATTCCTGTGAATTTTTTGGATCCATCAGATTTATTGATTGACTTCAGCGATGTAGTTCAGATGGACGTATATGCGTTGGGTCGGGCATATATTCAGATTTCTCGCTCGTTATTCATTAACATTCCGGCCGTCGATCCTTGCATGTACATCTTGCGGTTTGCACACAAGTTTGAGTTAGGGGACAAAACTCACGAAGTCGCCATGACAGCTCTACGATTAGTCCAAAGAATGAAACGAGATTGGATACACTTAGGAAGAAGACCTTCAGGGCTGTGTGGAGCAGGTAAGGGAGACATTGAATTATATTGCATTTACAGCCATATGGCTAATGCTGCATGAACCTCACATTATCTTTTGACTCTGCAGCCTTGCTCATTGCCGCACGACTCCATAATTTTTCGCGTACAGTGCAGGATATTATCAAAATTGTCAAAGTCCATGAAACAACGCTTAGAAAACGGTTCGTGATCTTTACTGAAGTTTGATGTTGAAATTATAGTAAGTGTACTGCAACATGTTTTCTTTTCCAAATAGTCTGGTGGAATTTGGTGAGACCCCGTCAAGTTCTTTAACGCTAGATGAGTTCATGTCCGTCGATTTAGAAGAAGAGCATGACCCTCCGTCTTTTAAAGCTGCGCGTATCAAAGATAGAGAACAACTTCAGCGAGTACGTCCATTTCATTTGCTTCCGTGCATCGGTAAATGATGGATGGATATGTCAAATTGTTGCTTTGACTTTTGTAGCTACTGGATGATGAAGTGAGTCAAGAGTTTGTCGACTTACAAAAACGCATCGATGAAGAACTGGATAAGAGACAAGCCAAAGCTTTGGAAAGAGAAAGTAAATTAATTTTGTTCGCAGATTTCCTAATTTGAGCTTATTGTTTATGTGTACATTTATAACTAACATATAAAACTTTATTTACAATAATTTGGTTGGCTAATTTTTTCCAGAAATGTTAATGTCTAAAGAGTCGGAGCAAAATTCGAGGGAAGCAGAGGATACCACTAGGTTCATCATGGAATCCACCATAAGCACCATTAATACCTTAATCGATAGTGGAGGAGAGCCGGCAGAAGCCTCTAAAGTGAAGGACGGCATTGTCAAGGAAAAAGATGCTTCTAATGGGTGTGATGTATCTAATGGGAATGAACTTGTCGGCCCGATCCAGCCTGATAGTGGCACTGCAATGACAATATGTGATATTGACCGTATTCTTATGCCTCCACCGACGTTGACCGCACGTGTTGAGGACACTGGAAGCCAGGACGAAGATGGTAAGCTAGCCGATTCAGGCATCAACTTTAATCATAAAGTTTGCTCTGAACTGTATCGCTCAGATCATTATATCTATATTTGAAACAACTTCCTGTAGACTCACAAGACGAAGAGGAAGTACCTGCAAATACTGAGCAAGTAGAGGAAGACGATTTGACGGAAGGAATAGACGATGATGAAATAAACGCATACATAATGAATCCGCATGAAGTGAAGGCTAAAACTACTTTGTGGGAGCAGATCAATGCTGACTATATTCAACAGCAAGAATGTAAGAACTTTGGAAGAATCAGGAATAAGAAGAAACTATTAATGGCAGTATTATAAAATTAGAGATGTTTCTGTTGATACAGTGAAAAAATCTCAGAATAAATTGAGCCGGAAGGAAGCTAAAGCAGAGAAGCAGAAACAAAAGAAGAAAAATAATCAGAAAAAAGCTCTAGATGTTACTTCAACCTACCAGGCAAAAACAGCTAGTAAGTGAGCAATACGAATTATACCTTTTACTGTTCTATATTTGGCCCAAGTTATTTATCAAATCAGAAGGAAATTATTCAAAATCTCGTATTTTACGCTTTTACAGGCGAAGCAATTAAGATAATGCTGCAAGAGAGAAAAATGTCAAACAAGATTAATTACGATGTTCTGAAGACACTCTCCTCCGCTAGCAGTGACCTGTTCGGCTATGGTTCAACGCCCAGTGCTTCAACATCTTTGAAGACGCCCAAGACTGAAGTTGAAGATTCAAAACCTCTCATTACGGTTATTGAGTCTGGACCTGTGGTTCCGAAACGGAATTTGAAAAGACTTTCTGTTCCTGGTCTGAGTGAAAATGAAGGATCTACAAAAAAGTCACGATCCTCGAGGAAAGCCAAAGCTTTGGAAGACGTACAAGCTGAAAATTCCATCACGAATGTATCTGATAAGACGAGAGAGGTCAAAGAAGAGAATGATGAGGTCAAAATTCCTTTGGTAAAAGCTCAAAGTGCTGAGGAGTACGTAATTGAATCTGGGCCAGTGAGATATGCTGCAGATTATGACCGTAAGTGTTGTTTCAGCTGAAGTGCCAATGAAGTCTTTCATCTAAAAAAGCAACTTGAGTTTGATTTAAGTTTCAAACTTGTTCATTTGAACTTTTTTCCCTGCAGATGACAGTGAAGAGGAGGACGACCAAGTCTCGGCTAATCAACTGCTGAGTCAATTCCGTGGAGAAGCCAATGACTACGACGACGATTCCGATTAATATGGACGAGTTGTAATATTTTAGTCGCGTTTATCTCAGTTATGATGGAGTGGAATCTGCCACATTTAGTTCCGGATATCGTTATATACTGCCAGTATTCCCTGCATAAATTACTCTGTAGGTGTTCAAATACAAAAATGTAGCATTTACAGTTGTGCAGTGAAAAACTATTTGACTCGCTTCCGATGTAACTAACTTTGTATCGTTCCTTCGTCTGGTTCTCATATAGTTTCATGGCACTCGCTTTAGCCTTCTATTTATCGCATCTTTTGATTTTTTTTTGTATTCGTGGGATGTAAGCGCATATTATGATGATTTTGTATTCTATGTATGTATTTTAAGTCCATCTTTTAATCTGACCTGTTATACATAGTTCAGCGTTTTATTAATTGTCACAGTACTGAAGGTGTAACAAGCATTAAAATTATCATGAAACTGCGTTTGTAACAGTAACATGTAACACATCATAGCTCATAGTGCTCTCAACAGGTGGTTTTCCATAATAAGTCAGCCAATGGTTTTAAGTATGCATGAAATAACCCAGAGTTATTCTGCCAGGAACTTGTGAATGGGGCTCTGACTGAATCGAAGTTTTAGCTGATTAACTCTGATGCCCTAGGAAATTCTGAAGAGGACGTAGTTGAACACATCTTATTAACGACCGAGCTACACGCTGTGCCGATTCAGAAATGACTAATGAATGATGGCAGCAAATAAACCAAAATAATTCCGTGGAAAGAATAAATAAAAAAGATTTTACTAATCATAACCTATTTGAAGTTATTGCAGCATCGCTGTAACTTCGTTCATTACATGACTACTGACGTTACCCCTCACTCAAAGTTCCGACTTCTAATATGGTATACTAATATCATTGCTACATCCACTTACTCTGGACACAAAAATCAGACAAAAAATGTCATTTACTTATTTCAGTCACGGCTTCACAACCTTTAACAATAGCTGAGATTTTGGTGCATTAGTCACTGAAGTGAATTGTCTCTATCCTTTGTACTCAGCTTACGCTTGGAGCACCGACAATCTCATTGGCTGTTACTGTGAAAATAAAAGTTGATTACTCTAAGCGGGTACAGTGAAAAGCATTAACACAAGTTTTTGACAACCGCTCGATTAGGAATTTGGGGTTTGGCCAAGCTGATTGATGCAGAAAGTCTGCTAACTGAAATTGTTGCTATCCTCAGTGAATAGACATGTAAAAAAATAGCCTAAACAAACTACATTTTATGACAGATTCTTTTACCTTGCATTACCAGGGTTGTCTAAGCTTTACCTTTGGAAAATATTATCTGTCTCTCACAATAATAAAGCGACTACTTTGTTCATGTAATTTCATCCCATTCCATTCGATACGTAACTTACTGGTGCTGTTATTTTCACGATAATGTCAGCATCTACTGCTGCCTCTGTTTCTCCTTCCCCTTGGCATAATTGAGTGGCCCATAAAAAATTAACTCAGGTATTTGTCCTCCTTGAACACCAGTGCCGTTCGTACTTTCTGCCGAACACTGGAACTGGAAAGTAACCGGCCCGACAGAGACGTCAGTCATACCCTCTTGGCCAAAAAAACTCAGTTCTAATCCATCAAGAACGACAGAAGCCGTGTAGTTCGTGTCAGGATCAATCTGTAAAGGTGTACACACAAATAGTAGAAAACATTTTCTTCGGCCCTATTGACACGAAATAGCATGGAGGCTTAGTCCCAAACCGAACTGAGTGAGTTATCTTCCCCTAGAACCCGAAATCTTCATGTTCGAGCAACAATTTTAGTTACATTCAAAAGTATTGAGTCTCTCTTTGTACGTCGTAAAATTTCCATCCAACGCCCAAAGTTCTGACACACACAGCAAAATTATGGGATATTCGAGTTGAGGGAACGCAATGAACAAAATTTAGCCGTGTGATGAGAAATTGGGGTAAGCTGGGAATATGACCTCAGTTGGCCAAATTGTTGGAATTTATGTCTGTGTGGAATCAAATGTGAATCAGTACGGCTGACGATTTCGTTCATATTTCATGTGCAAATTTAAGACGTAACTTTTGAATCTTACTGAAGTGATGGCTCCAAGTTAACGATTTCGGGCCTTACAGGGGAACAAATGTGACGTACAGTTTTGGGAGACCCTCAATGCATGTTACACACTACCTGCACAGGTTGTTGGAAGTAAACGGGAAAAGTATTGCTTGAACCATCCGAGAAATATTCTGTGCTGTTTTCGGCCAGTATCCTGCCAGACCTTTTAAGTTCCATGCGAACAGTGTATGAGGCACCGCCGCTGGAGGAGCCGTACAGCCCGAAACCCACAATGAACACCCGGCGGTCGACGCAAAACTGAATACTGTCGCAGCGACCTCTGTACCGCCACTGATTACTTCTATATGCAGATGACTGAAAGCGATGACAAACCTGGGGAAAAAGGCATATTTTACTATAAATTTAAGCTGTTATCGGTCATATTCCAAGATTGCAGCATTAAATCCTCCTTTATTCATGCACTAACCTGAGGTTTCAACCCCGGCCGCGGTGTGACTGGATAACTGACTTTCGGTTTCACGCTTGCCGTGAAGTAAAGAAACAAATCGTGAGATTCTGTGAGTGACAAAATACCAGCTTGCGCTGGGCCGTCTGCAAATTCATGCAGCTCCATCGTAGGTATGCGAATAAGGTCGAGAGCTGACCCTGAAGCGATGAAAAAACAACACGATTGCATTAGATAACATTACAGCCCACGACATAAGGATTGAAAAAGTTGCAGAACGACAACATAATGTATACCGAGTGCAGCACGAAGATTTTCTCGGGTCGGCTCGATATCCCTCCGCTCGCACTCTGCATTTGCCCACGCCATGGCAGCATTGAAGATGTGTATTTCTTTGCAGTTGAGTGTCTCCCTTGACAAGATTGATTTGAACGTTGCATGGTCAATATCCATAAACCCCTCGGACTTCAATGCCATTTCCGCCTTAAAGGGAAAACTTATTCACAACTTGCAACCCAATACGTTGCATACGTACGTCATCTCCTGCCCAAGGTCCCTAGCCCGCCTCATTAAATTTGGCAGGGTGAACTACTTTCACTCTCCAAAAGCACCAAAAGATCCCTAAGGCTGAAAAACACTGCTGAACTATTCCTGTGCGAAATGACTCACCTGTGCATCAATCACCTCCCAGCACCTTTCCATTAGATCAGGCTCATCAAAGATCAGTGACTGGCCCAGCAGAAGACATGCATTCCGTGCAGTTAGGCTCGCCTCCATAAATTGAACACACGCTCGAGCGAGGTAGGGTATCATGTACTTTTTGGCCACATTCAACGTGGCCAACACCGTTTCCTCCTCCAAGCTAATCTCATCAGCATATAGATACCTGTCGGAAATTACAAAATATCATTCCACACCCTCAATTCCAATGCATGAAGAAGCTGAGCGAGCGCCTCACTTGAGCATTTTATGAAAAGCCTCCGGCTCCACATCTGGTACTTGAATCTCTGATCTTGTCTCCGCCAGCGACCCATAGAACATAGCATAGAACACGGTGCTTCCGGTAGCGAGGACATACTTGTGCGCAGGGAACCGTCTAGACTCGCCCCCATTGTTACTCGCAATAAAGTGTACATCCGCCATCAGCTCATTGTTACACATGGCAGCATTTCGGTCTCGCACGCAAATTTTGGAGGACTGCCAATCCTGCTCCAGCGTGCAGTCTTGACTAGTCGCAGCCGAGGTTGCAATTGAGGCGGAGTCGCACACAGCATAGCCTGCACTTGACTGCACCACGTAATTTGTTGACATTTGTTGTGCGGGTGCTTCCTGTGATTTCCCGTCCTGGTCTGCATGGTGGTGCTGATGCCCCCCGTCATTATGCAAACCAGAGCTGGAAAGTTGCTGCTGGTCATTATTAATAGAGGCTCCCAAAACCGGAGAGGGTGATGGGGATGGGCCCAACTGGTTGGAAACAACGGATGAAGGTCGAGGTGAGGAGGCGGGAGAGGTGGGTAGGCTGCAAGGCTGAGTGATATGAACATCTCCACTACTAACCCCTGGTTGCCTCACCGTGGGGTTTGGGTTTACTGAAAATCACATCCATTGCTTAATACAATCTCAAATAGTTTCGGATTACATTCATTCCTCACTCGCGTCATGTTTATCTCCGCCAGGACGGATTCCTAATTTTATTAACCCGTGCGTCCAATTTTTGCCACACACCAAGCAAGCTCTTCGACCAACAGCAAAGCGAATCTGAGACACGTATAATTTCTTAAATGCAAAAAACAGCCATGGCAAATCCAAAAACATACTATCATTAGTTGTTACATCGTGCCCTCATCCAACGCATACTTTAGATTTGTCTACAAACTGATACGCGCAATCACTGTTGTTAATTTAGTTTTAACTGCGACGACTGCGAGTGAGTCCAAGCTTGACAACTTGCCTGTCATTGCGTCCATTAAAATCATGCATTAAGGCGCATGACCAGAGGATACGAGGGTCAAACCTTGAAGTAACCTTTTCCAAACGGATGTAAGTATTGGTATCTCTGAGGCTTATAAGTGAGCGCTCATAAACAACAGCTCTCTCACATGCACACGTTAGCCGCGAAGAAGCAGAAGCAACAGTACGTAAAGTCTAGCCACAACAATTGTGGGAGCCAAGCACTGCACGGTATACTACTAATTACCATGGGAAAACTTTGTGGAGGGACGAAATATTTTTGTACCAGTTTCGAAAGATTCGTCCAGATGTAATGACAAAAAGGATGTCTCCAGCATTTTGTGACAGGTAGCGTATAAAATCTTACAGAAAAATCGGCACAAGGACTTAAGCACGGCGGGCACCGGCAATATATCAAATAGTTCCGAGGAAAGCTTGACAAGTTTCACTTCAGCCGGAATAATGTACACGAAGAACAGGCGCTGGAGGAGTAAATTTAAGATTTTCCAAATCACATTCTGAACACAGAATTATAAGTTGATATGGTTACTATAAAAGCGGATAACTTTGCTCCTTCTGTTGCTTCGACGTCGCTTATAATATAAAACGTAGAATCACTGAAGGGAGATATGGTACATTGCAAGACAAAATTGTATGTCAAAAACACTTTCTGCATTAAAAAGCCATGCGCCAAGTTGAACGGATTTGTAGGGAAAGAAAAACTCGGAAAAATATACTTGCACAAAGGACCACAATATGAGGAAAACTGGTTTGTAAAAAAACTGATTTCCTCCTATAGAGTGCATTTCATTGAGTCGCAATGAAATTGCATGCAAAAAAATTAAGCACTGAGGCAAAGATATAATGTTTGTAGTGGCCTTGAGGGAATTTTAACGCGCGTGCAGTTTGCTGTTTTGCAATCGTAAAAGGTCGCTGATCGCTCTCTGTCATACTAGCAAGCAATGAAAAAAAATTACCTCATTGCAAAGGAAGGGAAACAATAATGAGGATCAAATTAAGTTGAGACCCCAAAGTTTTCACTGATAGTCATACCAGGTACAACTCACGACGTGTGACCAAACGGTCCGGTAATAACAGCTATTTCTAACCAGGGGTGATGAGCCAATCGAAGCAACAGAAATTAGCGCAAAACTTACGTACAAATAGGACTATCTGGACTTGTGTCACGCCTCCTGTTACGCCAGGCATTATCGAAATGCCAGGTCGTTTTTTGACATTTTCAACCGATATTTTTTTGAAAGGTTACCACCTGTTTCCAATGTATTAATGTTCACAGAAATGATGGTATAATCTTCACTGTTTACAACACAAACCACTGCACGTGAGTCTAGATCATCTTGCCTCTAGGATGACATTTGATTTACTGCCCTTGAATCCCGATCAAAACAAACACTGGTCCGACTGTTTACCTGTACATTCTCCCCTGAAGATGTGGTCACGCGTTACCACATGGAAAGTTTCACGGAGAAGTTCGTCCGGAAGATATGCGTACAGCTCATTTTATTTTGGTCGTTTCACTGCGTGAGAACTGTGAGAACCCTGCAGCAGTTTTGATAGCTGAAAAAATACTCGTCGAGTTGTCGATGGGAGGCAGAGGAGGGAAGAAATGAACCAGAATCACAGTAAGAAGAACAACACAACCCGTCGGTCACATCCGCTCATACTGCATCCGAGTCACAACGGGACAAAATCCAAAAAAATGTATTATCACGTAAAGTCGTTAATGATGATGATTAGAGCTGAAGATTCTCACTGCTATGAGTAGGATTGCTAGACGGTGTACAATTGTTGTCAGATAATTTAGTATGTGAGAGGAACGAAAGGTTCTTGAGTATTCTTACGGTACAGCTGCAGGATAAGCGTGGCTCGTGCTGCTCTGCACACAGATGAAGACTAGAGTGGCTTAGATCATAACAACATCTGAGGGCATATTTGACCTTCAAGAGGGAGTATTTACCGTTCATACATTACCTCCAGTATAATAAACGTGCGATGTGGAACAATATTTGCTTAAAACCAATTCTTTATTTTATTTCGCTTTACTCCACTTTCGAACTCTCAGTCGGAGGCAGATCATAACCTGACGTTGTACTCGTATCTCCTGCAAAGCACCAGCGTGTCCTCGTTCAGTTTATCAATTTAGGAAAGGGACTTTCGCTTGCATTTCAAACACTGAAAAATACTACAGATTGTAGTAAAAATATCTAAACGGTCTACATCAAACTAGTATATTTATTTTTGAGGTAATAAAGTATGCAAAATAATCAAGATGAAGACAGGCATAGCTACCTCTGAAGGTCTGAGATGCTGATATTTACCACATGAAAATTCTTACTTTCAGTCCATCAAAGGTCAGACTTTAGCAGTTGACAGCGAAGCGATTAGGTACAAATTACGGCACAAGCACAGGCTTTTCCCGGAAGCACCCAGTTTAAGCAAGAGTAACCATAGTTTGTAAAACGCTGCCACAATGAACTATCCGACATTCTTACCAACAATGATATTTCCGCCCGTTGCAGGTCGTCCATTGGCTTGTTCTGAAAGCCGAGGATGAACCCATTGAGCCTGGGTTTGGGATTGTACCCCTTGTGGAACACTATCGCCTGATATCCGTCTCCCAAACATGGTGTGTATAGTCGTGACTCTAAGAATTTACTGCTACCACGACGGCAGCGTTGATATCTACGGGAAAGTTATCACAGTAACAATGCAATCATGTTGCTCGCCATATTTTACTTCGTACGGTGATCTAGCTTTCAGTCGACTGATGTGTAAGAAACAAACAAGTTTGCTCTAAAGATGGATGACTTAAAAGCTACTAGTAATACAGTTGAAACATAAAAGAATATTCCACTGAACATACTGTTTGTCCTCTGAATATTGGTGAACTAGTTCCCACAGGCTACTGCAAAGCTCTTATAAAAAATAAAACTGCAGAAATTGACAGGAGATGTGAATGTGAATTCTCGCGCAATAGTTTGTTTATACCGTACAAAGCAGGAGGGTCCACGTAACATGCCGCAGGAACACCGGCAAGCTACTTCGGCCCTAAACTAGAAGTCCACTGTGAGCAAGTTATGAGGGAGGCTCAGGAAATTATTGTTCAGCATCATTCCTCTCTTAAAACTTGCCGTTCCTCTCAGTCAGTACATGTATTACAGCCAGCAGGGATTGCTCAGATAAGGAAAAATTGATCCAGATAAAAGAAAAAGATAAATTTTGGGGATTGTAAATACTAAGATAAAAGGCAAAGATACATCTTGCCAATTTTGAATTTATAAAATAAAAGGTGAAGATACGAGCGTGGGGAATTTATTTCGATGATAGAAGATACATATGAACCCAGGGGATTGTCATTTCAAACACGAAAGATAGAAATCAATCCTGATACGTGAATTCTGAGATGAAAGATAAGGATCACTTCGGGGCTATAAAATGCTCATATAATAGATAAAAGCCACTATTTTTAACTAAGAAACATCATTTTTCACTTAAAATATTAGGAATTCGACTGGCCAGGATATCTACAGCATCTTTTTCCGATGAAACGAGGTTCCTAAATAAAATTTTAAACAAAAGTCACCTCTAACCAGGACAAATTGTTAATTAAAAAGTTAATCACATCCTTTTATCATGTAAAAACCTAAAATGCTCAATTGGTGAATGAAAATGATAGTTGAGGTTACTGCTTTCCGAAAGCAGTAAGCGGATGCATCTTTCCGACTCGCGCGCGAACGCGGAAAAATGTGGTATTTAATAGCCTCGACCTGTTGCAGGTCCATGCTTATCGTTGGATTGTTACAGCATTTTGTATAATACCTTTTGCATTTTGCAATCGAAATTTCGCATCATTTTGAAATGTTAGAAGTACAAATTATAATATTTTAGTACTGGCCATCATAAGACATAAGTTGATTTTTGAGTCATTTCGCAAAATGTTGTAAAAAGTGATTTTTTTAAGAAAAACCAAAGGGAGGACCATAGGACACATGAAAATCACTGTGGGAAATCCCATGTTAAATTCCTCAGAAGTTAACTTCGTGGCATTTTCCCTTCCTCAATAACTTCCACAAAACGTCACTTTTTCTTGAAAATTAAGCTCCAAATTTCGATTTTCCATCCCCAAGGATGCTCCCACATTGTAAAAATCAATTTTTAACTCATTTTTGAAAAGTTTATATGAAGTGTTTGTTTCCAAAAATCGGAAAGGGAGCCTTGGGAGCATGAAATTTCTTATGGAAAATCCCATGTTAATTTTGCCAAAACTGATTTCGGTGAAACTTCAAATTTGTTTTTTTCCGAAACTAGGCTTTAGTTGGGCGAAAGGTTTTGGAGTTAGCTTACCCACCCTTACAAGCTTACCCTCCTGTTCAGTTAAAATAAGGTTTTTCTCACAAGGGGACGCGACTGTCATCATCGCATGAATCGGGGACTACGTATTATGAAGAGATCGCCCAGAAAGTTCGTGAGTGCCAAATTCTTAGGGTGGGGAAATTCAGGCTTGGCTGAATCACAAACCCTCAAAGTTTTCATCAAATATGTATCGAAGGGATTCATCCCAGGTTTGTTTTCGAACGATTTTTGAAAACCCCGGAAAAATGTCTCTCAAGCTGATGTTTGCTAGCAATGTGCTCAGGGATGGTCAACCAAATTAATTTTACGAACTTTACCCAAATTTCATGGCGATCCGAGCGGATAAGCATCTTACCAATTTTTTACCCTTTTTATCACTACTTTAATGAGAGGTTCAACGAAATTCAAAACTGACGAATCCTTTTGGGATTTAACCTGCGATTTTTAGATGAAGACGTATCCTTTGGTAAAGTGATCAAAATTTTTTGGTGCATTAAGTATACGGTGGTGCAGCCCCAAAAATAACGCACAACCTGCACATATACGAGCCACGGTCGGTTTTTTCACACTATTTAATGTCATTACTCGCTGGTTCAGTCTCTACAATAATACAACACATGTATAAATACTAATACGTTTGCACCACAATCATTCTTTTTTCGATTCAACGGTTGCATGTGCTGTTGCAGAATGTCTTCTATGAATAAACCATTTGCAAGCTACACAGCCGTAGTTTGCACCACCGTCAGTTTGTGAATAGGATGGAATGCAATATGCGCTGGTGCAGTGCTGACTGCAACGTACCATGTGCACAAGCAGTCACACGGTTTTCAGCGGCATCAGTCCTACTTGGATTCCACTCTTGCATGTACTCGTACAAAATTCCTGCCATCATGGAGTTCGCACCATCAGTTTGTTCACAGGGTTCCATGTGAGTATACGGTGGCACGTCGCTACAATAATTCACCAACTGCTTCTGACCTGCAATGGAGCCTAGACCCTAAATTTTGTAGCATATGTGAATACAACTCGCGTATGGGCGAATGGATTTTGGTGGTGCAAGCCCAATGCATTGCAGGATATCGACAAATGCTTATCCACGGCAGCCCCTTCGACATTGCAAAATGTGGATTTGCAACTCCCATTTGAGCCAATGCATTTTGGTGGTTCAAACTTACTACATAGCGGCATATGGAGCATAAGTTCCTGCTCTGTTCTAATCATTGTTTGCCTCCTGTTGTCATAAATGTTACGTACACATAATTTTTTCAGTGACCGCGCCAATGCTTTCCTATAGAAGACCTTATCATCTTGCAGCAAATTGAAAATTGAGCGATGCTTTCGTATGACAGACCCTACCACATTCCCAGCCTTCCTATTCATAAGTTTAAGTAATCCTTAGTGGGTGCTATAACATCAAATAATTTATTTTGGTGCAAGCAACTTCAAATAGTTTGTACATAATTTTTTTTCGTGCTCAGCAAGAATTACCGAGCCACCCAATTCTAAACTGAAACTGAAATCATAATTTTGCTGCCACCAACGTGGTGTAGGTTACACCAGCAATAGATCTTGCGCTCACCAGGACTTGAATTCGTTTTAAATGTGGTGGTTAGGACTTGGTGCAGGTTAGGCTTCGAATTATTTATTTTATCCTTGAAGACTGATTACAAGCGGAAGTCCGGCTTTAGTAATTCAATCCAGTAATAGAGAATCAAAGTTTGCTGTTTTTGGTTGCACGAGACTAGCTCGTTTGCCCACACCTTCTGTGGCCTCGCGGATCGAAAGTTATGGGGAGGGGGATACATGCGTCCGCGAATTCTAGCAATTTAGTCGTAGGTTTTTCCGGTTCATTCTCCTTGTATACCCCCTGAGGAAGCCCAATTTTGGCACATGATGCTCGTGCACCCCCCGAGGAAATCCCCGTTTGGTGTACAGATCACACAAGGTGTGGGCAAATCAGCTCGTGGGGCAACAGAAAAAACCTACTCCGGCGATCCAGGGTTGGGCGGGAGATCCTTCCTGGCTCTACATCATTAGGATTGAAGCTGTGCCACGGAAGGCTTCTGTGACGTACGTACCGCTCCGCATGAAAAAGAACACTGAGGAGAAAGAAGGAGGAGAAGAGTGAAGGGGGGACTTGGAAGGACTTTCTTTAAAAATTTATGCGTAGGCGTGCCCCTCTCATAAGACGGACTGCTACATTCAGTATACAGTATCGTTCCACAGAGGACCGAGGGTAACGAAGTATCATTATGCTTTGCAAATGTTTTACTCACCACGGATGAGTCGTGACTACCTAATTTCGTATCTTTGGATGCTTCGGATTACTCTTATTACTCGCAAATCGAGGTGCAATAATTAGTGTGGGTAAAATGGGGAATTACTGAACAACGAACCCCTAATTCCACGAGCCCCATCCGACAGAACGACCAATCACTAAATTCGGAGAACCCCATCCGACCAATGACGAACCGACGAAGCACTAATTCCACGAACCCCATCCGACAAAATGACGCACCACACTCCCCAAGAACCAACGAACCACCATCTCCATCAACCAACGATCCGCATTTCCTACGAACCAAAGAACCACCCTCCCCAAGAACAGACGAACCATCCTCCCCCCGAACCACATTCATGGTTCGTGGGGAGGGTGGAACGTGGGTTCGTTGTTCGTTGGACCGATGGTTCGTGGGTTCGTTGGTTCGCGGGGAGGGTGATTCATCGGTTCTAGGGGTGGGTGATTCGTCGGTTCGTGGGTAGGATGTTTCGTAGGTTCGTGGAAAGTGCGGTGTGTCATTTTGTCGGATGGCTTTCAAAAAAATGTAAAATCATCGTTAGTGGTACACAAAGTTTTGTCGAACTACCTTTAAATTTATGTATAAGTGCACCAGCGTCAATAGCTTACGAGCACTGAAAATGGACCATTTCTCCTAAAAACGAAATTGATGACAAAAGGGTAAATAAGGACGTCAGTTGTCCATGTTCATCATTGAATAATTGAATGGAAACTTTGGCTTTGGAAAAAATCGGGTTTAAGCAGCATTACTTGAAGATTTCTGTACATGAAAAGAAGATTTATTCGCCAGTAAAACCGTGCTAATAAGTGATCTTACACTTTTAAGTATTTAAACGTTTACGAAGATATATATGAGGTACCATATATCCATCTATAGTAGGTTTAGGTTGTCATATATTTCCCAATGCCGGCATCTTTACCATAAATTTTAGTTGTTATTTTTCATTCACAGGTTAATAATTTTTTTTCTCCCCTCCTGAAATTACAACTAAAGCAAGGGACAGCATGACCAATCCCCCATTACCCCTTACGTAAATGTCCTCCATTAATAATAACCAAAACACATGCAACTTGATCTGGATGCAACTCCATCACATAGTGATCTAGATCTATGTATCAAATCCTATACTTTTATGTAACTTAGGGTACTCAAAGCTATCACATTGTGAATATATTACTGAATTCATAAGGAGAAAGCAACATGATAAATAGTTCAGAAATTAGTATTGGACATTTAACACAACATTCAAGTTTGTCGAAAGCATTTTCACAACTTACAAGAACTGTTAGCTCACTTTGCACTCTACCGCGAATGTCTTCCACCAAAAGTTAGTAGTGGTCGGATGAAAAGTTGACAATCTAATAGATACGAATAAATCACGCAGGTGGAGGTAGTAGAGCTCACCAAATTAGAGACGCATTATTTTATTACACTACAAGACGGGTTCTCTGTGTTATTGGAATGTAGCTCACGATTATTAAATTCGTGTTTTACGCTAGCTTGCTGTGAGCGTTATTAGACTTCAATGCGCTTGCCTGAATACCGCGTAAACACAAACATCGCACCCTGTGTATCTCGACTGTCAGCCAATTCCTGTTATAATAAGATTCTTTCATTAGAAAATGTGATGAGACGTGATCGAACTGATGTCTTTTCAAGTTTCATGTTTCAGATTGTTACGCACTCTAAAACCTCAGGTACAGATGTAGATCAGCTCAGTGGATACTTGCTGCCTAATGACAGTGGTAATGAAATATTACACCACAGTTAGGAAAATTACGATATTCCGGATTTCTCGGATAGAGAATGAAAGAGTGTTCACATTACGGAGTAGAAAACTTTGAACGCAGCGACATTACCGCTAATACACCGCTCGGTATTTTCCTAACAGGTCGTAATTAATCTGTCCCAGAAATCTCCTTCAATACAGTCTCTCATTAATGGGATTTGAAATTTCCCATCCTGAGAAGTTCGGAATATCGAGGTTCTACTGTAGAGACAGAAAATTTCAACACGACACTGGCTTTGAAGTGTCGGCCAGCAAGCCACTCGGACGCAAGTAATCACCACACGGTACAATTTTTGATAAATTCGCCCCGTTTTCCAGCAGAACTCTGATTTTCAATTTACCGCAATATCCTGGACCTCGATCTGCATCATACTTTTCATTAAATTTAACATTATCACAACTTCTATCTGTTGCGATAATGCCGAACAACGACGTTGTCTGTTAATTTTTAATACGGTTTTTCCTTAGTGACCCGTAATAGCTCCGGGTGGTGACACATCAATGCCTTTCTTCCATTAATTTGCTAACATATGATATTGGGCTTTAATAAGCTGTTCCACAACTATTGCTATCACTATAATGAATGATATTGATCAGGACGAATTCTTTTTATGACTATACATGTCACAGAGAGAAATAGACTGATATTATGTATTATCACGTAAAGTATTTGGCTAAACATCGAAGACGTCGAACAACTTTTTCGTAAGTACACAGTATATAAAGCCTTTTCCATGTCGGTGAACTCTATTTTACAGATGCCTATATAAGATGCGACATTACATAGGATACCAATTTGACACTCATGGGCTGCAATGATTCTGTGCAATAAAGATTGCTCTCTCGAGTTCCAGTTGAATCCGTTCCCATTTGGCACCTCCAAAAACATTTCCCTACGAAGATATAGGAGTATATACCTCTTTATAAGAGTGGTAAGTTGTTCTCGTTTTTCTATATACGAGAACGCAGAAGACGAGACAACAATACAATACTGGCAATGACGACATAATCAATACATTTGTCTATGGAACTTCACATCATCTAAAGATTGCATTACACACATAATACGGCCCATCCAGTGTGACGATGTATAGCAATATCTATATCATGTCCAACGAGAGGCAGCCTTAAATTTTAAAATACTGACTTCGGTAATTGAATGTCATTCCCTTAAATCGATTAATTTCGAGACAGGCTAATGATGAAACCGTACATATTACAACAACAATATGTAGGAGTAGGAACACTTATTGTGAAAAATACTTTTCCAAAGCTATCGTAGCATATTATAGCAAATTTGAAAAGCACCATTTTTAAAATATCATTTGCATATCATGTTTGTGCACATGTAATGCGTGTGCAAATGTGAATAAATTTGATTGTACTGGTTGTAGTTAAAGTTGATTTTAGCAGTAATGATAAAAGTGGAAGCGGTTGTACTTATTGGATTACGAAAAATTACTTTCGTTCAGCTCGGGTGGGGAAAGATATGCTTGGCTTTATTCACACTGTTCAGGTGTACTGGTGAACAATATCTCAGGGGGGACTGGAGAAGGCTGAAGGTAAACTCTTCCTACGCGGAGCAATATGATTGCTTATCAACTGAAATGGACCTACATGATTGCTATACCCTCAAGGACAGCCCATCATACTAATAACTGAGGGAGGGACTATGATCCACAAACCAGATTAATACAGGACTAACTAACAGTTTGATTGGGATATGACAACATCAAAGACGAAACATGTACAACGAGTGGTGACATCTACAAGATTATACACAGGTCTCTACACTTCACCAACTACCTTAGTTAATTGATCAATGCAGGACTTGACACGATTATAGCGTCACGGCCGTGGTGATGATCAACCAGACGTTGACTTAAGTACTTGTAACTCTCCTTCGAGACCGTTCGGTCTCGTATTTTTTCGATTCTACCTAACATATTATAATAATGTCATTCATTCACATACTCTGCGCATAGCTCTTCGACTTAAGATTAGCATTCATCATATTAATTGCGTGCCATCGAGCATCATGTTCTAATCTAAAAAACAATGGGTAATATGTGCTGAAAGTAACTGTGCGTGAGGTGTGTCACACTGAATAATTCCCATTTAAATCAATCAGTCTCTTCGCAGTTGCAGAATCGCCATCTGCACTTAATGCAACTTCCGAGGGGTAACTTTTTCTGGTAGCAACACCACTCCTACTGAGAGTTGTCCTTTTCTACGGGGAGGAGGGCAGTACCAGCATCTCCACGAATCTCTGAATGACTGACAGAAACTGACTGTGTCCAAGCGTCACTGTGTACCCTGGTGCTCTTATGCCAGCACGAGTTTGTTCAAACCAGGGAAACAAGTACAGTAGAACCTTGTTGATCCGGCTCCCTTCCTGTTCCATTAATACGGAACGGCAATTTTCCGACAACGGTGTTCAACCCCATGCTACCATACCGTCCGTCCTTAATATGATCTAAAATTCCTGTCCCACGCGGTCTGGGATAACAAAATCTTCTGGAGCCGTTTTCCCTACTTATTATCCAGATTCCATCCATTCACAAAAAACTTGAGATTCTTAACCAGGAACTTCATAAGTCATTGCATGGGCGGTAAAAATACTATAGCACGACAACTTTATGTCGGAAGGAAGCACGGTGATAGCACGGGCAACCGCACATAAACCTAAGAGTAACCGAAGCGCCAAAATAACTTAAGATGGAAGCAAAAAGCTACTACACAACGACTACTCATCACATAAAAAATCTTTACTTTTGCATAATCTAACCCAAACAATAATATTACATCGGAGGATTTTCGCAACAACGACTATCATATAAAAACATGTTACCACATCAACTACTTGGCTGTCTCCAATTTCGCGGAGTGGGTTCGCTATATATTTTCAGTCAACTGCTGAATGTTTTAATAGTAAAGTAGCATTATTTCCCGCATGAGTCAACATGATGACCAAATGATTATCTACTAATAGCACGAGCAAAATATAGGGTCTGATTGAATCCTACGTATGAGTATTCCACACCTTGATTCCTACCTTGTATTATTACTGATATTTAAGTACAATAATTCATTCCATATCCGGTGAGATTTAACTGCGAATCGGTCTTATGGATAACTGTGCTGTACTTCACTGACGGCGAGTAATACTGGATTAAGTACACGTTTTAAGTACCGTCCAACGAGAAGGTCAACCCGAGTTCTAACATTAATATAGGAAAGAACAACTAAGTACTACGTCGCGATAGCATCCTGTTAACTAAAATCAATGTATATTGTCGCTCATAAGTGTGTTGAAAAAAACGCGTGTCTCTCAAGGATGCCTATCTCACGATAAGTAAACCATCCTCTTGATGTGTCTATGCAATAAGTTATCCAACCCCGACGCGCAGCTTCAGCATAGACTCTTTTTAGGATTTGAGGAGCTTCCCGGCCCGTTGATTAGCCATGGAAATTCTGGTCTCGTTGGAGGAGGCCTGGAATCAAGCAAATAGATTATTAATATTTTACGTCACTTAAAATCAGTCATCTTACACTCACATGTACTTGTGCCACATGCATATAGTTGAATTCAGGTTCCTAAACCGAATGTTTCAAAAGCTTTGCTGAAGGCGCTAACTTCCGTATGGTTAACCTTACCTTCGCATTAATGCGATCAACTTGTCGGTTCTGGCTTTCAATTTCAGAGCCCATGTCAATAGCCATGTTTCTCAAGTTCCCGATCATGGTTGACACTTGACCCACGTTTTCTTCCATTTCATCCTCCCGTGCATCATTTGTGATCCTGTCAAGATAAGTGAGATTTACATAAAATCTCCTTAACATCCTTCAAAAAACGGAGTGGACACAATATTCAGAATTACTAACAACCTCAGTTTATTGGATTATCTCCTACGAAAAACAAATGTCAAGTTCACCACACTATATTATTCATGCAAGGTGATGTAACAGCCCGGATTAAAAGGTGTACCATAAACAAGCTCCCGTTTCCCTCCCACGTCTCCACGCATCACTGGTTCCTTTTGTATTCTCGAAATTAACAATTTCCATAGCAAAAGAATAATTTAGGCGGATCCGAGACACGCGTTTCATAGAAGACTGCCCTCAGAATCCATTTACACAAGTGGAAGCAACTTTCATGCGTCAAGTCGCTATTGAAAAATGAATGGACCCGACTCGGCACTCAAAATGCTCTGCGAACAGACAGTACAGCAACTGCACTTGTGTACCCTCCTATGTACATTTATCATTCCCCAAACTCGTCAGGTACGTCCCAACTATTCCAGGGGAAAAGAAGGCGAGACCCACTTTGCATCACACACACTACAAATGAGGGCGGAATTGAAAATCCAGGGACCCACTACCGCTATCCCCAATTCCCCATACTAAAACATTCATGAGGAATCCGAACAAAATCCCTTTTTAACGTATTTTCCACGAAAATACTGTGCGGGGAGGGCGCAACTAAAATTACTACTGCCCTACGTGCCGTGGTTTCGGAGAGTGGAAGGCATTGATTCCGTCTTCATATCTGCATTCTATTTCCACAGTTAATAAGAAATCAAAATGCGTGCTGCCGCAAAACTTTTTGTTATAATTCCAGCCCTTATCTCGTTACTATACCGTCAGTCGCATCCCATGACGGACCAAGAATCCATACTCGTCTCCCCAAGTCCCGTTCTCAACTTCGCCTTTGAATTTTTTTATACTTCTTCCCCATCGAAAAATGAACTTGAATAGTGAACGGTAGGGAAAGGAATCTAATGAAAAACTTGTTCGGTCCATCCCTCCTTCTCCGTCTTTTCCTCGCACAAACGGACTGGTACTCTCTGGGCGGGAAATACTGCGCATGCAGCTCAGTCTCCACGTCATCAGAAGAACGGGAAACATGAGAAAAATCAGCATCCTTCAACTTGAAGCATTACCACTGTAAGTTCATGTCTTCTTTCAAGTACCCCGTCCCTAGTAGTACAACTTCGCAGTCATCCAAGCGATCTCAGAACATCTTCTCAATCTTGGCCTCCGAAGACAAGTTACAGCCAAGCGGAACATACACATTCTCTCTCATGACTGAGTAGAAATTCTCGAGGAAGCCACTGCGGATCCCATTGCGGAGCTAATTAGAGTGTCCAACAAGGAGCTGACACGAGTAATACCCGGCCTCCCTCGCAGGAGGGAAGCTGTGAGAGGATGATTCCGACAGCACACGCACACACACATGAACACGCATAACCCATCCCACTGCATAGTCACTGGGCCAAATGCGCATATACTTCATGGGCTTCAATTCTATAGACGAAGGAGAAAAAAATCATCTCACCGCGGAATCCTCAAATCGTACAACGTTCACTTCGTCCTCCCATACGGGCCTGGTTATAAGCGATACGGGCATTATTATTGTGCCGAATCATTTCGTCCATTACAATTCAACTTTCATATGTGCTCCTCACCAAATCCCTCTGTATTACATACTAATTAACCGAGTGCTTGCGGATATGTTCCCCGCTGTACATTTCCCAGAACCCCAATGCCTCCTTCCTTATGAGCTCGCCCACCAACCCCTGAAGAGCCATTGTAATATGGGTCTGACAGGAGAGAAACAAGAGCCGAGATACGCAGACACCTTTCATCGCATTGACAACGGGAGATCGAGGTAATGGCGGATGAGATGGAAGCCCTTTCATCCGAATAAAATGAAGGTATAATGGCGAATTCCCAGCTGTAATCCAGCCTCGTTCCACGAACACATGAATGACAAAGGCGACTGAAACTATTCCCGTCTTCCCCAGCAGCACCTATGACAACATCACCACTAATTACGACCACCCGCCGTCACCCGACAGAGCTTTCTCCCGGCAAAACAGTCAATTCACCGCTTTTCCTCCTCATTTTCCAAAAAAATGGTAAAAATTGCTAGAGTCTCACCTAATGACCCAAATCCATGGTGCCTACTGACGGCAGAGAATCTAACTAAAGCTTCGCTTTATATTCAATAGTCCTCTAATATTTTTTCCTACGACTTTAGGACCCACCCCTACTCATTGCAGGCTTAACGAGATAACTTTCACTCAGTCAGTCAGATTCCTCCAGAGGATCCACGGTGGTTCAATGCAGTGCACTTGGCTATCTCACTTCTACTTCAACCTTCTAGCACTTAGCATGCCACCTCCTGATATTAATCCCTCCGGTATCCCCTTCCAGCTCTCAGTGATTTACGGTATGTAATGACGCTGAAAATAATAGCTTTTCATCACGGAATGTGCCACTCCGGAACTCATTTTTCCTTCACTTCACGGGCATCCCACTGGTACCAACCAGGCAGCCCCCAACACGACGGTTCACGATTGATAATCACGGAGCTCACCTCACAACTCAGGACTATACAGGCGTAAGAAGGACATATAGTTTAATAATTCAAGCTGATCGAGCGGGTGGGATTTTATTTTTAATTAAGTAAAAACATCCCTTGTAGCCGGCATTAGGGGAATCTCCTCCGGCTGTGGGAGGTAAAATTGTGGAGAATTGACGAATACGAGCTTCGAGCTGACCCAACACCAGCATCATAGCGTAATTCTCACATTTGTCGCATATAATCTTGCCCTGATAATTCCACGTGGAAATAGGGATGAGCCCAAGGGCTTTGTTCACCTTCGATTCCAATTACTTTAAATTTCCCGTGCATCCGGTCCCATCATGAACTTCAAGCTATGGTCCTTCAACGACTCCATTCTGTGATAATGACCTTTACAATATTCACTCGACAAGATTGGAAGGCGTAAAATAGTTTGAGAAACTCATTCCCATCCCATCGGCACGGGACGATGACAAAGCTTAATGCGAAAATACAGGCATCCTCGGGATCTTCGTTTCCATTAGTAGATTCTCATGTTGTAACAACTCGAGGTGCTGAGCGGAGCAGCTTAATCTCCCACATACTACCGGCAGCTATCAAGTCCTCCCTGCCTGCCTTTCTTTCAAGGATATCTCTATGAGCAACCCACAATGACGCACAGTAGTGCGACTTTACGATGAAGCCCCTTTCCAATCTCTGTTCCATCCTCAGAACCTGAGCAATTTTGCACAGGAAGTATTTAAGATTGAAAGCTAAACGACATCAGAGTCAGAGCAAGTTTCACACCCACCCTTGGTGGAAACATCGAGGCGCTCGTTCACTTATTTAAAACTTAAGCCCTGCTGCTCAAAGCGGAGTAAATAGGACCTGCCAACGCCATAGCACTCAAGCTCACAGTGAGGAGAAGACGTTGCTGACGTCCATAGGACTTGACTGTAATCAAGCCAAGACGATTTTCAACATAGGCACAGTGGAAAATTGAATTACATCAATCATATCCTCCTTGTATATGTGTGGGTGCACAAGTGCACGGCATGCATCCGTTCTGGTTCGCCTGGGCTTAGCACTGTCAGCTACAAACGTGCTGATTATCAGCTTCCTCAAGTAGAACCACTAGAAGAAGCTAATGAGTCCCCATAGGTGAGGGGAAGTTGAGCAAAATCAGAAAGTATTTTTATTATTCCATCAAGTCAGAGAATGCATGCACAGCGAGGGACGTGTAGCCATAACATGAGAATGACATGAGGCTAACATCATCAGTTATACTCAATGAAGCTCAGAGAGCAGTACAGATGTTGAGCAATCCAAAAGGGTCCATGACGTGCGAACCAGTGATTTTGAGAGAGACAGCAGGTGCATGAAATGAAGTCCTTGAATTAGCACTAGTTTGTACGCTGAAATCGGAAAGGATGTGACTTACTTGGCAATGTATCCACCTGAAGGCATCAATCCATTCCGGTCGTCCATGACTCGCTGCGGCTGATTATTAACCACTTTCCCGTCATCATTCCCCTTCCACGTCGTTGCATCCTCCTTAAATTCTGATGATCTAGGTACAAAAATTTCCAGTCATCAGATGAAAGCTTGAGAAGGCACTATATGTACTTGTATAGCGTTAACTAGAATAGCTGTAACTACAACTACATAGATGGGATATCCATAATTACGGTTGCTCAAACACAGAAAATATCTACTGGAAATTCTCAATTTTCGTCTAATCTAGGATACCTACTTTGGGAGATTCGGACTGATTTTTCTGACTCGGAATGCTAGCAAAATCCTCTTCCATCACATTTGAGAAATGGAAAATGCTTTTACAAGTTTTACGAAAACATGAAAAATAACGTTATCTACCTGGAAAATAAGAGGATGCCATTTGGAAAACTTCATAAAAATAAAGTAGAATATGTGAAATAATAGCAAGATGATATATTCTTTCATTATGAATTTTTAACGACAAAATTCGAAAATTTTCACTTTTTCCGGGACATTGTAGAGTCAATAATAGAAAATAACTTTGACCCATACATTGACTCCATGGGCGGGCACTCAACGGGTCTCAAACAATCGAATCCAGGATTGAGCAGTTGGTCATTGACATTCCCAATACACTCGGTACTCTTACCACGTTGACCTTAAAAACTTTCGCTCGAACCCATTTCCCCTCCCTTGTCCCGCGAGAGAACAACAGTGGAAGCCACGCAAAGTCTTTTCCCTGCCTACCGCTAATGCATTTTTAGAACACGAACTTCACTCGCACATCTGTTGCTACCGCACGAAGAGCAAAGTCGTAACTTTACGGCCACACCGAATAGTCATGCACCAAGTTTTGCTCATGGTAGGTTTCTTTAATTTATTCCCACCCCCGCAGTCGTTCCTCTGATACGTTAAGTGTCCGCACTTAGACCATTCTCGGAAAACAATATCTGGTAATGCGTCATAGTTCTTGCACAAAGGCACGTAGTTCTCTCCCTGGAATGGTCTCATGCAGCCCAAAAAATATTCTCTCAGTTCCTCCATCAGCAGCAGAATGTAAATGTCGTTGTTCTCACAGCGTCGAAATGTCTGGATAGCATTCCCTAACCTGAATCCACCACAGGGTGTGTGCCTTGACAATGTCGTTACTACATTATCGACTTAATACTGTTTTCATCCTTTGTCCTTCCAAACCCATGGATTCAAGTCGCTAATCCTATTAGGGCGACAAAGTCATCAGGTTAACATTTCAAACTAAACTTCCCATGATGATGGAACGCCTTTGTATGTACTTCAGACACATGCTGGAATAGAGCTTGTAATCCACGAATGAGACAATCTCGGGTTCCAAATGATCCGATGATGACGCGAGTTTATTCGCCCTTATAGAAATTTCTTGGAAATTAAAGTTACAACTTCAGAGCATAATTGCTAATATGAAGAGAGCAAAAACTCAATTTGTTTGCCAAGGACAGAAATTGAGAATCTCTTGCAACACTCCGTATTCTTAAGATGTTTTCGTTCCGATACCTCCTCAAACATTCATGTTATTAAGTTTAGGGCCTCGTTAAATTCAATTAATGACTGGGATTATCCCTAGAACCCAATCATTTCCATTGCGTTGCGGTGGGTACAGAAGCTACCCGGTTTTCAAGCCAATCATAATTCGAAACGGGAGCAAACAGTGGGATGGAGTTTGTCCAAAGTTTGACAACTCATGCAATGGACGACTATATGCACTATACGTTGACTCAACACAATCAATTTGGCAAGCGATTTGTCTGACTTTCTCCATCCGTCCAAACCAAAGTTCCCCACAGACTTCCAACTTTTCTCACCATATCATTTGGCCAGGAAGTGAGGGCAAAGAGGGGGGATTGCGGGGGTGGGGCCAACATGTCTACAATGTCAGTAGCCATCATACACTGTAGTACAACATATTTCCAAGCTCTATTTCATAACCGGCCACATAGACATCCTCTTTCGCCTCTCTTGATACCATTACGCATCCCCTCCAGGCTCCAATTTCCCGGACCAGAGCACGAACAGAAATGGACTAAAAAATGAGAAAAAAAATATAATCTTACTTGTTGCACGGAAGGACACAAAGGCCGCAGCATTTTTCCATCCCCGTCAAATTCTTTTCTGCTTCCTTCATGTCCGCATTGATCTGGTCCATCCCCTCCTCGATCCGGTCCAGTTGCTCTGTGGGAGGACGCGTGCAAACATTCAAGCGATCAGGAGAACTGCCACCCGTTTTTCAACTTACAGAAGATTCAGCCAGGACCACCATGCATGGCCTCAAATAGGAGGGATTATGTGTGGAAGACAGTATGTATAATATCTATGTATGTAAGTTGCAAAATCTCATGTCTAATATTAAAGATTTCTCTTCCATTCCTTCCCACGTCATCTCAACTACTATGTGGTAGTATAGCTATTGTATTTTCTTAGCAAAACTACCAAAAAATAACTCGCAAACTTGGCAGTAATAGCAAGCAAGCAAGGAGCACTCTTCCGCCAATCCAAGTTCACCTCAGCATCAGCACCACTGTAAGGTCGACAGGCACACATATAAAAAGACAGATACCACAAAACTACATATACAAATACCTTTAGGGAAGACGGATACAAGCTCACGCCTACACTTCTGATACATTTGCCTATCCGGTAGATTGCAAGGTGCAAAATTATTAACAATTTCCAGCAGAACCATGAGTAAATATTTTCTTGTCATCCCACCCATCCTCACTCAAAGCTCCGAAAGACCACTACCCCAGCATCATGTCACGAACGATACCGTATCATAAGAAAGCTGAGTGCATGCGGCTCCTTCCCTACCACTACTTAATCATCTACTTTGTTTGATACCGTGTGTGTGGTAAGCCCTATACTTCGTCAGAACAGTTCAATTTGTGGGAGAAGGAATTCCAGGCGTTAGTCAGCTTTCAGTGCTCTGCTTATGCATGCAGTGAGTGTAAAAATCTACGAGGCGTATAGCAAAGGCATGATATGCTCAACCTGTTGATTTCACCCATCAACCACCGCCAATGAAAAATACAGGCTTTCACCTCAACGGACGAGTGAATTAGTACAAAGCTCGACAGCACCGCAATGGGATTACCAACGCGACAGGTGGCAGGCCTCCTCTACCGCAGTTCGACCAGTACCCTCTCTGTCGCTAATTTATATGGACTTTGTTTATACTGAAGGTAGCGAAAGAACATTGCGATGCAACTCAGCCCTTTCACCCCGCTTTAAACTCGTTATCATCCGCAGCACCAGGATCAGTAAGGGTCAGTTTAAATGTCACAGGGCATGGGGTAAAATGACTCACTCACAGATGAAAACACGTAATGTATTGACACATACTATATTCAAACATACGCCTTTGCTCACATACGTTTGCAGCACACAAGTCAGACTACAATCCTTAGGCACACCTATTCGCTGAAGCACACAAATTTACAAGACGTACCCATGCTCATATACTTGTACCCACTAAGAGCCAGAGAGTGGCATGTGACGATCGGAATACAGTAGTGGCGGGAGCTAAAAGCGTTCCGTTCAAAGCCAAACAAATGGGTATCGATCCCATCTTCCTTTCCACCCTTCTACCATGACAGCCCATTTCAGAGGAGATTTGACGAAAGCTAAAGGCTCTGTAAGCACATTATGGGCAATGGTAAAAGCTACAAGGTTGAAGTAGTAGTAAGTAGCACACTATTCCTATTCCAAGTAGTAAGCCTTGGGTTTTTACCCCGTCCTCACATTCCATAACAGTCCATACTACAAGCTGCATTCGTTGATAGCATTGGCTGCGGAGAGCTGCAGCGGGGGTGGTGCACGGTAAGTTATTTAAATTTCACAGTCAAAGTTGTAGAGGGGCGCCGGGTAAAGAGCAGGTGAGAATCAACCACTGGGTATGCGCGTCTTAGTCGCCGAAGAGTGTGTGGTTTATAGTGTAGTTTTTCGTAAGAGTGGGAAGTGAGGGAAGGATGGAAAAAGCGGGTTACTGTAGGCAAGTCTTGTCAAAACTTATTTTACAGATAAGTAATTTAATCATTCACATCTGGCTGAGGATGTCCCACTCATACGCATCCTCATACGCTTCACCCGGAACAACTCACACCGTCCGTTTTACTTGGATACAACACATGGCTATGGCTAGGCATGGCAGCAGGTGCGAGGGTTGAAGTACGCAGGAGTTTTCGCTATCCGCTGTGGGGTATAGCTGTAGTTTGAGTTAAGGCATATAGTTGGGTGGTTGGTACTAATAATAAGCGCAATATTTACCAGCAGTCACGGGAACAAATCATCTCAGGGAAAGTGTAAGAGAGGTTGAGTTCGCAGGTTATAGCAGGTATACAGTTGGAGCAAAAGTTAAAAATAAATCCATTAGAAAGATGGATACTAATACGAATAACGCCTGGAAAAATAATAACAAGAGTCCGTATACCGCCTTGTGTGTCCAGCATATTCAACGTCTTTGCGCCTGCATCCTGGCTCTAGAAGTCCATAAGAGGAAATCATAAGACAAAACATAAAGATGAAATAAACACCTCGTACGCACCGACAAGTAACAAACTCCCAGTGGAAATCCATACTCGGAAAAGGATAATTGTGAACAAACACTCCAGAAGAGTTAACTGGATGTAACTGATAGTCTGGATTTTCCCATGTCCAAACTTCCTCGCACATACAAGAAAGGAGCGTACAAAAACTACGACGGTGGCGCCAAGGGGGTTTCACACCTCTCAAAGTGCTTCTGCGAATCCTTATAAAAGGAGAACTCGTGCTCTCGATCTTATAAAGTGATCTCAACGGTGAGTGGAGGCTTAATCCCTTCGTTAAGTCAATCTATCCCGGTTGAAAATGTAGAGATCTCTCGGGATAAGACCGCAAGTATACATCCACACGTGTAATTCTGCCGTCAGGTGTGTATTTAGTATGCAAAACTTTCTGGGAGCTTTGTCCCGTAATCCCCACTCCCCAGTGCGCACTAGGTGCTATCATGTGAGCCATACCCCACTATGAGCTCCACATGATATTCAAATTTCCCTGGCTATCAACTTGTGAAAGTCTTCCCCAGCTACGAATACACCACAGCTATTACCACCGAATTACACTCCGAATTGGATAAACGTACAAACAGCATGCAGAACATTGAGAGGGGTAGAATCCGGACGCTGCCACATGCATGTCCGCATCTCATGCAATCAAAAAATTCTCAAGAAGAAATTACGAGAAACATTCACCATAAAAGGCTCATGATGAGATACAGAATCAGAATATAAATTTTGGTTCACTTACAACAGCAATGCAGGATAGGCCAAGGGGAGTTGAACAACTAATAACATATAGAGAAAGTTGCCATTGAGCGAGTTACCATCTCACAGAGTAATATTTGTCCTCCCCCTTCTTCTCGCAACAATGACCTCCATTTATAATTTTTCATGAAAAATAATGAAACATAAACGAGAGATAGAGAGAGAGGGGGGAAGAAGGGGGTGGGGTGGTTTGGCGATGACACAGAGGCAAATACAGCGGCGTGAACCACGACAACATTGAAACACGAACATCGTATTTAGTTATTCCTTATTTTTTCATAGTATTTATCACATTAGCATCATTTTCTTGTGGTCCTTTCCTCAAAACTTCAGCCTCTTTCAGTTAAATCGATTCCTACTCTTCTTATTCAATAAAAACTCTTCTACGAGGCTGTCATAAATCCCGGTTTGTTTTGTAGATTAAACAATGAGTGAACCTATGGACTGTTTCCGCAGTTGCAGATAACGCCTCTGCCAACAGCACGTCTCATTTTCCAAACCATCCTTCGTCCATCCCTTGTCAAGGGAACATTTGTACACACCTATTTGAAGTGGTGCATGTAGTTAAAGTATTCACTCTCACAACTTTTTGGACCCGAGTTCGTGCTGTGGGCATGGGCAGGCATTAATGTAAATTAATACATTAATGTTCATTAATACGCTGAACTGCGGAAAATTAACAGTTTTATTTTTTCCCCACGTGGTACTACATCAGCTCATACATTGACATTGGCTCGAAAGGGTGAAAACAAAAAACTTGTCACTGACCTCCTTGGTCATCGAGTGCAACCAAAGTTCGTATACCCGCCTCTTTGCTCTGTTAAGGAATCACCATTAGTTGGAGCAGATGAAGAGCAATTAGGAGTGCAGAGGAAGAAGAGAAGAAGAAGAAGAAGAAGAAGAAGAAGTGTAGAAATCCAGTAGTAGGTAACGCAGCAGTAAATCAAACAAGGATAGAGAAAACGTTACAAAACCATTTGACAATTGTACGCGGGTTGTGGTGAGCACAGCCTTACACTTCAAGTAGTAATAATAATAATAATGGTAGTGAGATCTATGAATGGATACGGTTTTATACTGTACATGGGAGCTACTTGTAAATAGGCGGATAATAAGTAAATGTCATGATTCCAAGCACTTATGAGTAATGTTAATTACATGAGTGCAAGGTATTTTGAATTTCATAGGGTGTATTGTTTATAAATCCAACACTTGTGTCAAAAAGGGTCGTGCCCAGCGAAATGCATGTAAATATATATAAATTTATAAGTCTGCAAGTAACTTCTGCGGATCCGGAACACCGTTAAAATACCACCCCACATTATTTCGCACAAAGTTTCAAAAGAAAACTTTTTAGCATAATTCATTTGAGTCATCTTCAGTCATATTTTGTAATTAAATCATTATTATTAATTAAGGCTTATTATTATTGGGTGAGTCATATTGCATTTTTGAAACTGCTTCCCCTCCAAAAATTCATTTGGAGGGCACACATGAAAACGGTAACGGTGAATTCCATGGCAGCGAGAAATTACCCTTTTGTACAGAGGCAGACGGAATTGGGAGGGCTAGTGTACAGCATATACGGGGGACGTATCTAGGATCTCATACTATCTCCACTAGGCCGGTATTTACGTTCTACTGGAATAAAGGTGAACTGTGGCAATAGTAACAAGTTGAAGGAGAGCTCCACGCTGTAGGCTTCCATGGGAAAGCTGATGGTCAATAGGGAAAAGAGTGTACGCGGGGGTTAATATAGTTCTATGGGGCGTTAGTGTGAAATAAATACATTCGGGGATGCAACCTTCCCCCAAAATCTTCCCTTCCCACGCATTTACAATGACAACGTGCTCAACTTTCCCCATCAATCACCACGATTTTAGGGCCACAGGAGGCATTCCGATAGGAACTAACTTCGTCTGGATAGAACTGCACCGAGATAGTTTCCCTCACCAAGGACAACAGGACAATGGAATAGTCTATTTAGTAGTTTAAAATCTCGTCCGGAGCTCCAGTAAAATCTCAGGTATGTATCCATGGCGTTGGCCGGGCAACCGTGTACCCATCCTAATGTATATATATATATATATATATATATATATATATATATATATATGTGTGTGTGTGTGTGTGT
>WJFA01000063.1:0-31043 GCA_009870155.1 Pseudobourletiella spinata | reverse complement strand
TATATATATATATATATATATATATATATATATATATATATATATATGTGTGTGTGTGTGTGTACCCTCACATCCGAATTTGATTAATGAGTAATCTCGTATACGGACTTATCTATGTAGGACAGTGAACAACTTGTTTGTCGTCCGCAGGCTCCCCATGTGCACAATTCCTTCCCATCACTGACTTACTCCTTTCCCTACCTTTACCCCAATAATGATCTCTTGAGAAAGTTGAACCGAATCCTCAGCCGTACATGTTCCCGCACATGTTCCCCCGTTATCGGCTCAGGAGGACGCAGACTACCTTTGATCTCAAATTCATCCACGCCTCAGGGAATTACGGCTCTGCTTTGTCCACGTCGTTCTGTGGTTAGAGCTCAATCCCTTGGCATCACCGTTATTCCGCCGAGGGATGTATTTGGGATCAGGGAAGTTCGTCCTTCAAACCCAAACACTTTGACATGATCCTCCTCCCTTGTAATAAAGGACTTCTCCTCTTCCCCTTTCAACTAAATACAGTGAGCCGTTTGTGATGAGGATGAAGACGGAACAGAAGAAGATGATTTTGCAATCTATCCCTTTACCCTCAAAAGTTTAGCATGGCAAAAAAACTTGGAGAAAGAATAGTGGAGAGGAGAAGACGGCGTAGAGGACACCGTAGAGGAGCCATATCCACGTACATGCTCACACACCTCACGTGGGCATGCTTCATAAACTGCCGTGGCCCCCTAAGGAATCTTGAGTTTCCATCAGGCTTTGATAAGGTCATTTCCGTGACCCCACCGTACCATCCTCTTTTTCCAGCGCCTGAAGAGGATGCCTCAGTCATTTCCTCCATGGGGTCCTCACTGGAAGTTCTGGCGGCTCGTCACTGATACGTGTTTACCTTCCCCCTTCCGCTCCCTCATCCTTTCACATTGTATTTTCCCCCCTGTGGCTAACAAATTGCGCTCTACGGCTTCCACAATTCCCAGTAGGAATTTTTATACCCGAGAGCCTCCAGAATATATACTGGGACAGCATGAACTCTCCCTCATAGGGTTGCACCTGGGCCAATTCGGTGGGTAAATGTCAGCGCTAAGTAAACGATGTTACTCTTGACGCGCCATTGCACACTTGCTTTCATTAACCAACCATTCCTGATTTCCACTGCGCTGAGCCACTCTGTGTACCATTTACATCTTCAGGTTCATCCCATCATCATCAGCATAAACATGGCATGAATGAATACGTGTAGGAGGGGAAAATTGTGTAAAAACCTTACCTCTTCGCATAGTTGTAGCATGCGCCGAGTGCTCTCCAACGACTGAAAGAGAAAAAAAAATTATTTATCTCACTCCATCCAACAGGATGACAAACGGAGGAAATCTAATCAACATTCCCCTCATGTCCCTCCATGATAATCCCGGGGTGTAAGGAAAAGGGAGAGAAAGGAACAAAGGCCTGCCTAAGCCGACCACAACAAACAATCGGGCACACTTGCTGAGGTACTACTAACGACTGTGTTCGAACAAACTGCGCCAACACGCTGTGGTCAATTAAGGTTGTGGAAATGCGTGGCTCAGTTTGATTATTTCGAGGATTCACTGGAACCGACAAAAAGGCTCACATCACCGTGTTTGTTTCGACATTTAAGAACCTCCTCATGTAAAAGCAAATACGCAAGCCCTGACCCCTTTCGTACGGGCTCAATAGATACTGTGTATTGATCATCCTCATCACACTTCGACCCCGCCCACCACAGACCATAAAGTGGATTGAGCTATATTTTTAGAGTCGCATGTGCCCGTCCTCAACGATTCTTCACATGAGCAACAAGTAGGAGTGAGGAAAATGTTTTGAATCATGTGAACAAGGTCCACCATAGGTGGTTTCCTAGCCTTGGCATTGTAGGAATTACCACCTCCATCGAGTGCTCATATATCCCATCTATTCCCCCCTTCATCCACCAAGGGAACGACCATTACCCGCACGAACTATGACAACGACACAGAAGAGGCAGAAAGTCCCGCCAGCACCATACTACTACTTACTTCTATACCATTGAACCCGCACAAATGTCAGCCGCCGTTATCCTCAACCATGATAATCATAATGCATGTAACACAGTGGAAAAGCAGGTGAGCATACTTTTATAGGATCAAGCAAGCTCATTCAAGTTTAAGAGACAGCTGCTACTTTTCAAAAAAAATATGTATGATCCAATGTCATATGTGAAGGGAATGTGATTCATGAATCGATAAAGAGCCACGAGCCAGACGACTGTGGGAGGGCGGCTGAATCAGAAAATATAATATGTGGAGAAGCGCTATCAAAGGACATGTTTCCACTCACATGTTGATTATAATATTCCCGGAGCTCAGTGGATGAAAACCACCTGAGGGCAACGCACACTTGAATACCTATTCAATCCTCTCCTCTCCCGTCTGTCAACCCTGTTATTGCTCTTCCTCACAAATTACGCTATGGTGCAATGGACTGTGAGTGGGCGTTTCGTGTGTGCGGAGGGAAACGAGGGGTTAAGAAATCTAGCAATCCACTATACTTTACCCTTAGGAGCGTATAAGTGGTGAGGTGATTATCTCTTGTGCTCATCTCAACCACCTGCTAACCACAAGCACATATGTTTACTGGGCAACCACATGTTACAGCCAGAAAAATCCATTCCATTTAAAACAAGATACCAACTCGACGAAACCCCACCCCACAATACGACCTCGACGACAAGGAAGGCTTCAAGAGAAACCCTGGAAACCCTCCCGACAGGGAGCATCTCACTCATTCACTCACACTGACGTCAATTCAAGTTGAAAAGTCCACGAAAGGAGAAATTAAAATGACTCTGAAAGTTAATTATCGTTGACAAGTCTCAGGCGACCCACCCGATTTTCAAGATGCTCTGCCGTCGCAAAGGAGTAGATCCTCCTCTCGGACATTTTCCCTTTGTCCCCAAGTTGGTTCCGCCGGTTCCTTCGGAAATGTCGGCTAAAGTCAAGGAAGATGGGAGCACAGCAGCCCCATTCCTTCCCACTGAGCAACTCAATGTCCACCAACTTGTACTTTCACCGCTCCTCTAGAAACAAAATCTCGTCGTCAACGAGCCATCACTGCCGGCTTGAAGACCAGCACAGGTATTTTCCTCTCTCTCTCTCTCTGGATGAATCCATTACAGATGTCTCTAACACTTTTATTGACGCAGCTGTGTGTGACCAATTCGAAATTAATCGTAGTGACTCCGAGCCAAAACGCGAAAACTTTCACAGGAAACTGTGCGAGTCTCCGCTGGAACTTGCTGAAAAAATCTCAGAAGCAGTACAGTCAAAGACCAAGGTGGTGATCCTCCGGATAAGCTAATACATGTCCACCCACGGGCAAAGCAGCGAGCCAGGAACAACTGTCATCCCCACTCGAGCCAGGACCGGATCAATTTTGGACGGCTGACAAAATACAGACTGGCCACGAGTAGAACAGAGGTGTAACGGAGTGCACCACCACACGGGAATCACAAGCTGTGATGATCATCAATGAGAAGCGGGCAGCAGCTGACTAACGCAGTCAACCCTCGTCGCGCCCAGTATATGCTCTCTCACTCCTCTTAGTACGATGATGAATGGGCCGGGACGTTGTGGTGATATCCTCAAAACTCGGGAGTACGGCATAGCACCAGTACTCTCTCACCACTCACTTGTTGTCAGTCAGAGTCACCATCTCCACCGGCACTACTATATACAACCTTCCACCTTCCCTCCACCCTTGGAACATCACTGTGCCCTTCAACACAGGGTAACTGTCTGACAAGTGAGCAACTTTCCTACCAAAAGTAACACCGGGGGAGAAAGTGCGCATCCCGCTCGCTTCCTCTTTCTCTCTCTCTCTCTCAGTGAGTCTTTCACTCCCTCTATAAGTTTTTACATCCTTTTGCCCATAGAATGCTAGCCGGTATTAGACCTCTACGCACCGAGAGAAATGGAGAGAACCACAGTTGGTACGGGGGGAAGTTTGACGACGATGACGGTAAGTAGACGGGCAGGTGTATCGAGCACGACTGGGAGCGGACGAACTACAATTTTCCCTGCTACTACGACGACGACTACTACTACTAGCCTCTACTGTCATACTAATATTTCTCCATCCTCCAGCATGTCGTCTTTCTCTACACACATACACACACACACACACACCGGGATTTGTCTAGGGTACCTGGCTGGCTTGGCAGCTGGCTAGCTACTCATTCCCGTGGTACCCATCTTCATGTGCTCACTCCCACCTCCCCCGAGCTCAATCTCTCGTTAGATCCTCAAAACTTTCCCCGTTCAACTCGTCCCATCTTCGTCTCTCCTCCGCTTTCTCAAACTTTCCATATCCCTTCACCAATGGCAACGGTAAGTAGTACGACGTCAGAGTGGAGGAAAAAACCTTTTATCTTCTAAGGTCTTCTTCCATCCTACCTCGCGACAGGGCTAATAATGGGGGTGGGGGAATATCTGAGGGAAATTGCCGTCCAAAATTTCGTTTGGTGGTACAAACGGTGAACAGTAGGAGCATTGCTCATTGCTGCTGACGGTCGTCGGTAGGAAATTACACGGCTAAAACCTACGGAGGGACGACCAGCATAATCCCACTTATACATGTCGTACGTCGTACGTGAGTACAGGAGCATTAAGCAAGTCTGCTTTCTCCATTCTAACATTTGCAAGTGAGCAGCCAGTGGTACTCATATGCAAAATTTACTCCGACAACAACAATTCCATCGTAAAAGTTTCCTGCATGATAATAACAAAGCGGACGGATCCGGGTAACCTATGACATTCTCCCCCGAGCATCCATTCTCTGCACACGGCATCGCATAGCAGGTGATCTCAACAACCTAGCGGCTGTAAGCTGGGGCAATAACAAGGACTCCGGTTCGATAGCTATAAAATATGTAGTAGTAGGAGAGAGCCGTCCTCCCCACTCCCCCTTCTTCCCCATTAGCCGCGGGGGAAGAGTCCTCAAAATATTATTGTTCATCTGTGAGACTGACCGCATGCCGCATGCGGTTGTCTTTCCAATAAGGATAATACTAATATGCCCTTTGCGAACTACTGCGAGGCGTAGTAGTACATTTGAAAAGTTCTGGCTCGGATCCACATCCAGTTGTCATTCCTTCACAATTGAATTTGACCGTCATCACCATTGGATACTTGTTGGTGAGGGTAGATGGGTGGAATCCATAGACTTCCTTCACCTCACTCTCCCGTACTATTGCCACTACAACTCTAGATCGTCCTTGATCTATTTGGGGAAAAGTGTTACAAAAATAGTCTTGCCCGGTGTCCTGCATGATCCATAGCGGGTTCAGTTCTATACCTCAAGAGTTTATACTACACTTCAAGGGTAATCAATTGACGGTTAATTTCCTTCAAAAAATTAAAGTCTTTCCCCTCGTACGTCCTCCATGTGCTACTGCTTCTAATTTTAGCATTCTCGTAGGGCTGGAGCTAAAGCATCTCCCCAAGAGAGTGGGTTTGGGCGGCGGCAGAGGAGCAGGAGGAAACTGAACAGGTGGTTCTATTTCAAGTCATCGTGTATGAGAACTCTTATTATTATCCCATGAGATCAGCGTGACTGTTCTTCTAGAGCCATTCGCATGAGTGCCGTACAAGGTAGTAGTGCAGGGGCGAGGAACAACTTTACTCCAAAATCCCATTAGCCAATTTTCCGTGTTTGCCCCCCCCCTCACAATTTTCGGTTTCCTCAAGGGCAAGGGCTCGTAAAGGCCTCCCTTGTACCAGACAGACATCTTCAGAATGACTGCAAAGAAACAAGTCTGGAGATGAAATATATACATGTATGAAAGGGAGGAACAGAGAATTCAGCTTCTTCGGACATGGACTTGAGATCACAAGTCATTTTCCCCCATCTGAACCCAAAAGGTGAAAGCCAACGGAGACACCTGTCAGGAGCATGGAGTCGACTCCGTTGATACCTTATAACTTTCTACTGGCCGTTCACTCCCGTTAGATTCAGGCAACTGGAACAGCGGGAGAGGACTGGTGTGTGTTTTAAGCGGATTCAAATGTCGTTTCACATTAAGTTCACGTACGGAAGCAAGGATTAGAGAACGCTATAGTTAGGCACATGCAGTGAGGTCCAGGAATCCAGGTTGGGGCGGTGGAAATAGGACTAGACCGGGACGATCCTTAGGAAATTTGTAGTTTGTATACGCGAGAGGTTGAGGATAAAAAGGATATTAATTCCTCGTCAAACGGCTAAAGAAAGGCAGTAAGTCAGCCTCTTATTACTCAGCTCTTACATACTAAGGGACCAGAATTCCAGAGGTAGGGACGCAATCCGTCTTTCGGGCGAGTATAGGACCAAAATTTAATAATTCCAAGGAGGGTCTCACATCCGGACATGAAACTCTCCCACCCCTCACCTCTCTCATTCACAGTTGTTGTTTATGAAAACTCGTTACATCTCAAGGCCTTACTTTCACTCCCTTTCATTTTCCCCTACAAACCCTCCCAACAACAACAATGATGGTAATAGCAGCAGAAGAACTGTTGGAGCAACTCATGTGTGCACATGGCTCCAACGCCGTCCGCTGGAGAATTCCAGCCTTCAATCTCCTCAAGAAGAAGAAGAAGAAGAAGAAGAAGGGAAGGAATCTGAATGGGAGTGCAGCGCTGCTGTTTCAACATCAGGTGCTCCCTCATTAGAGTCCCAACGTCCCAAGCATCTCCTCCTTCTCCGCACAGCACAAAACAGTGCAAACAAGTTAGGCATCAAACAAATGGGCTTTTAGTGAGAGTTCCAAGTAAACTATACTGCCGGGCGGGAACGCCACCGTACATCGAGGATCACAGGAGGGGCAAAGGGAAGCAATCTCGGATACTACCCAAACAAATCCGTCGTTGCTTCCGACGAAAATGCTGGAGTCAAATGCACCCCCACGTACACAGTTGTTGCAGTACACATGTGGCTGCTTACACAAACACAAATGTGTTCAGTGCGAGAATTATATACTGCGGAGGATACACGTGCCCCAAGGCATAAGCATACTGACACAGACGCACACCGCCTGACCAACCCATGGAAGTTCAGCCATGGGAGCATATACATATAACATTCATGATCAAGCACACGGGAGAGTGGAGAAATAGAAAGACACAGCAATAAATTAGACGTCGCTCTACATAGAGAAATGCCGACCTTAATGAGACACTTTCCCTCCTGTTTGCCCACTCGGTGCACACTTGACGAGCAGGGAATAAACGAGATGTGGCAGGAAGGGAGAGAGAGAGAGTCAAAAAATAGGACTGAAGCGAAAACAATGGTCATTCAATTTTGGCTCCGTGAAAACTCCCCCGCCCACACTCCCTAACCAACAACGGAAAAAGTTTTCCCTCGGATAGAACTTAATGTCAAAGCAAAGTTAGGGAATTACTAAACGACGAACCACTGATTCGACGAACCCCATCCGGCAAAATGACGAACCAACGAGCCATTGATTCGACGAACCCCATCCGAAAAAATGACGAACCAACGAGCCAACGAACCACTGATTCGACGAGCCCCACCCGACAAAATGACGAACCAACGAGCCATTGAATCGACGAACCCCATCCGAAAAAATGACGAGCCAACGAACCACTGATTCGACGAACCCCATCCGAAAAAATGACGAACCAATGAACCACTGATTCGACGAACCCCATCCGACAAAATGAAGAACCACTAATTCGACGACCACACTCCCCACGAACCACGAAACGACGAACCGGTGAATGACGAATTTACCTCCCAACGAAATTGGTCGTCATTCATCGGTTCGTTGGTTCGTGATTTGTGATTCGTCGGTTCGTGGGGTCGTCCGTTTGTTGGTTCGTAGAGAGTGAGTTTTTTTGGCTCGTAAGGAATGAGTTTTTTGGTTCGGAGAGAATGAGGTTTTTGGTTCGGAGAGAATGAGGTTTTTGGTTCGTTTGGAATGAGTTTCGTTGGGAGGGAAATTTGTCCATTCATCGGTTCATTGTGTTCAAGCCCAGCTTGAACCGTGTATGTCCCTGGTCCTTGAACCCCACATGGCAATTCTACAATGTGTAGAATTTGCACCTTTTTTCTCGTTTTACATTTCTACCTGCGAGTAGAAAGTTCTTATCGGTTCTTCTTTTGTTATGATGAACACTCGTGTTAAAGAATTTATTCCCATCAGTGTGCTATCACTTGAAGTAGTCACTGATAACATTTCAGTTATGTGCTATTTTTAGCATTCCTAATTTACATAAAATATTTATCTGTCCATCCCGTAGTTTTCCTTCGTGCGAGACTCACTTTGGGATGGCGACTGGCTTCTTAGTTTTCAAGAGAGCAACACGCTCCCTATCCCCCTCTGTATAGTAATTATTATTTCGTTCATTTCTCTGCCTTGAATTATTAATCTTTATTAATAAGCCACAGTGTTATTCTTACAAAATAACCTGTTCACGTTTATTTGGCATTATCATTTTGTGCATCCTCGTTCGCATACCTCGTACTCTCGACATAACACATTGGTTCGTGGTTCTTTGGTTCGTGGGGGAGGCGTGATTCGCAGGTTCGTGGGGAGTGTGGTCGTCGAATCATTGGTTCGTCATTTTGTCGGATGGGGTTCGTCGTTTAGTAATTCCCGCAAAGTTGGGACAGTTCCTCGCATGGGGATTCCACGAAAGAAAGAAGCCATTTGATAGCCGAACAATATACTCTTGCATTCCACTCTATAAGTAACAAACCCCGGCCCCCTCGAACTCGACTCCACTATCAGGTGGTTTTACCCCTCGCGCACAAACATACAAGGTAACCACACTACCTGATCCAAAATCCTGCGTACTCCCGGACATAGCAGAACCCCTCGCCAAATCTGAAGTTAGTTAGGAAGAAGTTAGGAAGTTACAACAGTTGAGAGACGTTACATTAAGTGTGAAGGAAATCACTGAGGAGGGTAATTGCAAGCAGTAGTGAAAGCACAATAAATAAGGTAGTTCTGTAGATTGTTCCCCGTGGGTCCCCGCACTGTACGGGCAAACTTGTTCATGGAAAAACATTATCCCGTTGCTAAATGTTTTGAATCTCCCGTTATTATTAACATTTTCTCCAGTAGAGGCTGAATCTACCCAATCGACTCCATCTATCTCAAGATCCGAAGGATTACCTACGTTGTTGTAATAGACAGCAAGAAGACTCAGGTTGACGTTCCCTTGGAGAACCGTTGTGTGAGCGGACAATGGAAGAACATCAGACGACTCCCGCCTCCACATTTGAAGAATGTACATTTCAAATGAGCGCTCATGCCCGATGGGATAATATCCGGAAAGAAAACCTTCGGTGGTTCCCTTCGAAGATTCAGAGGCGGATACAAAAATTGGTGGAAAATCGATAATTACATAAAATCAATTCACCATGCCGGGGGTCAGAGAACTGCCGGAGATCGCGGGAACATCCCATAATGACGTCTGTCGGCCAGTCTATCCATCATTCTTCTCCTCTCCCCTCCACTTTGCTATGCTACGGCTATGGCAGTGATGATGAAAAATCCGCCACAGTTCCCAACTCAAAGAGAGTAATTTCATAATGAAGCGGGGGGAGTCAACCGCTGCTGCTCCAGGCTCTCCCACTTCCACCCACACGACTGGAATAATATGATTTCGTCAAATGTAACGTAACGGAGATTTTGTAGGGAGAATGAATAATTCATAACTTACCGCCGCCTGAGCTAGAGATAAAATACTTCCAACTTACCAGATTACATGACGTGCGTGGGAGGGGTATAAGTGCGCACATGTACCTCCACGCTCTAACACACATCTATCCACGTTTCAAAACGAACAGAGTTGAAATAAACCCTGTCTGAACTGAAGCCCAACACTTTTAGCCCATACAGAATCCTTCATACCAGCAGACTACTAAACGACTCACTCTAAACGCCCTCTACTACCTTTATGGGGGGATAAACTCGTACTCACATTACCTGCACAACATGACAATAAGGTTCCAACGGATGGGGTAATCCGAATGTATCCGAAATGCCTGATCGGATTTGTCCCCATCTGAGCCACATTTCTGGGGCCCCCATTATGTTACGACAAACCGACAACGACGACCACCACCAGAGTGAAACGGGGTGTCGTTCCACTTCCCTTCTTCCTTTGGTCAAATATCAGGAGGGCTGGAAGTGAGTGTCTAATTACAGCGCCCCATCGGGACTTTGCCTTTTAAGACACACTATTCCTATTTGTACTGAAACTCATGTGAGCGAGGACAATGTGGATACGCCAGTACAGTTCACTCGCCCATCCACCCCCGAGTCAGCTATTCGCATACCACATCCACTACCGAGAACTTTAGTGTATGCTCATGTGAACAGCAAGGCTTGGTAGTCAGTATTGTGTGACTCGCCCGCGTTCCGAGATGCGTGTTCCCTCATTAGTTTCCGACTGTCTGGCGGACGTGTGGGACTCTAAACCCACACGTGGATCCTTCTCGGCAAGCACGAAGTAAAAGGGTCATTTCTCACATGTCAAAGGCGCACAGCGCCGACACACTGCAGAGCGCAGAGCTTATCCATAAAATTTAACTCTCGCAAAGCAGTAGGTGCGGACATTCAGGACGTAGCTAGAGGTCACAAAGTTTTGAGGTCAAACTATGCAAAGGGGAGGTGCGAGCTAACTAAAAAATCCCAGAATAAATTCCACAAGAAAATCGCCGTTTTCGATTTCGAGTAATTTTTTCTGAGACAGAAATTGTGGTGGCAGATTTTGGCCACATCAGGCACTGTGTGTTAATGAGAACTGAGAACTCTCAGTGGAAATCCAGAACTGGAAAATCCTTATTGGATTTAACATGGTATTTATGAGTCAGCACGCACCCTTTGCAACTATTGATCTCCAACTTTGTCACCCGCCAGAATGGTCAAATACGAGTTTCCGCACCTACTGCTTCGCCAGGAGTAATAATTATGGACAGGATCTCCGCTTCATATAGTGTCCGCGCTGCGCGCCATAGACATGTGAAGAGTGATCCTTGTAAGCACAGACTGTACCAGCTTCTCGACGGAAGCCTCGGCGACGATCCCTCCCAATACAGGCACTGCACGACCGTTCATGCAGCTGACACCCAGACATCTCGTGTAAGCCCTCCGGCCGAAAGGATAACATACAGACGCAAGAAGAGGGTATGCCATGCCACTCCACCCGCACATCCCGTCCCCAATCAAAGACACGCAGGGAGGATCACCACCGCGCCGTAGAATTCAACCATCGGCCTTCCGCCCCTTTAAAACGAACCAAACGCCCTCCAGCATTTACATTAGGGGAACCTTACTGGGAAGATATGCCACAACCTCAGCAAGAGCAGCAGTCGTGTGGTAGCTTCCCCCAAAATCTACCTACCGCCCGCATATCTTGGGCAATCAGAGCAGAGGAAGAGCTAGAGCTAGCTGCTGCTCCAAGAGGAATGGGAGAATTCCGGATGCTAGGATGGCCAAGATAACCAAGTCAGCTCACCGTGAACCAGGTGATTACTGCATGAGCTAGCGGCCCCGGAAGATGGGATCCTTCCCATAGTATATTCGTACCTCCGTGCGAATTTCCAAAGCCCTCCGTTTTAAAACGGGAAATTTCCCCTAAGATCTAATGTCAAACCCAGAAAACTGACCACTTACTTGTTCCGAAGGAATACTTCTCTGGAAATATAAAGTCACATTACAACACCCACAAGCCGGCTCTCGTAATACATGAGACCTGTAGGGGGATGCATTGCACTATTATGTGCTTTCACTAACTGCCTATACCATACTCCCTTACTATCTCAATCATGAAATTAATGGCTCAATCAATTCTCCCCCGGCTCATCTATCCCTCTTATCCCACCGCCGTCACCTCCCACTTTCCTACCCGTAGGCAGGAGAAAGTGAAGGTGCACATTTATACATGGAAGCTCCTCGGACAAAGTAAAGGAATTATGTGGGCGGGAACGTCATTGGGCGGACCCATGCACCAGCCGCGTGTCCACTGCACTTGGCCAATAGTCAGTGAGTGAACGAGCGAGCGAGCGGTAACCTCGCAATTCCAACCAGCCTCCCTGCCGCCAGCCATGCACCACCGCTATATAATCTTCACAATAATGAGGTAAAAACCTTGTTCTTTCACACACTGTACATAGCTCCTGGGACCACGACATGAACTCATGACAGCCAGTGGCAAAGTAGAGTGGGGAGCGTGAGCTTCGTCATTTCACTTCCGTACGTTCTCCCTGACACTTGCACCTCCTATCCTCCCGCAGGGAGACAAATGAGTTGGTGAAAAAATATAAGTTCCACAAGATCCTATGTAATAGTCATTCCCAGCCACGTCATTCCCTTTCAAGAGCACTGCAAATAGTAGTAGTACTGGCTCCTCGACATATCCCATCATCTCTTACCCCGACTCCCGGGAGTAACATAGGAACGAGGTCAAGCATCTACAGAGTGATGACTGCATGACCCGCACTCATAAGTTAAAAGTACGTCCGACTGACTCCTAATCCCCCTTCCCCTCTTACGCACTCACTCACTCCAATTTCCGCTAATTGAAGGATGAGGAAATTAAAAAACTGTCTCATCTGCACCGGAAATCAAAAGAGTAATAAGAATACACATTTACGGGCGCAGGAAAGAGTATTATATTATTATGGGAGAGGGGAGCGTATATGAGCGATCCCAATACAATCCCAGCCAAAGGCAATAACTGGCTCCATCCTCACAACCTTTTACCTTTACAACTATATACTTAAGAGACATTTTTATCCGTCCGCGCACAAACCCACCTACACAGCTGCACACGCAGCACACCACCCGTACAGTAGCTACACATTTACATAACTTCCAAAGGATGAGTGCTTCCAAGCACTAACATTCCCAATTCCCCTACCCGGAATTATTCAAATATATGGAGGACATCTTAATGTCAAATGCCAACAGCTAACTCACCACTCCGATATCAAGCTGGAAAGACCCCAGGACTTTTGACGGGCTATTTTGTATGGGAGCGTTACTATCCCGTGAATTATTCCCAATGCATCACAGTGCAGTTCGCACGTACCCTTCCTCAAGTGAAAACCGGGGACTGCCATCGGAAACTGAGCTTCGTCCCACCGCGCCACCTACCGCTAAGCAGCGAAACTACGAGGATGTTCGGAGGGAGAAAGTTGAAGCGGAGCCCAGCAGTGTGCGAGACAGTCAAGATTGGAACTTTCCCTCCGAAAACCTTCAACCTACGCAAACACATTCACCGCCAACATCATCCACTAAACTCATATTTCCCCGGGGCAGCATGCATACAGTGAAGTCGACAGGGTGAAGGGAGAGATATAGCCCGCAGCCAGGCGAAAATCTACTCATGGATGAAGGGAAACCCCCTTTAAAATCAATACTTTGCTCGACACACATGCACACCCCAATCCCTATTCCTATTCCGTATCTCCTTCCCCAAGGCAGATGCTCCAGGCCTACATCGTCAGTCAAGCGTGACCTCTTTCAGACGCCCACATACAGAGCCACGTCAATGTATCTTGTTGGCACGGGGACAAAAGGAAAACATTTCGACAAGAAAAACTTTTCAAACTTTCCCGCCGATCTCCTCCTCCTCCCCTCTCCCTCCCGTGGCTTGAATTCCTCGTCACTTCCTTTCTAATCCAGTTCCGGCCAAATTTAACCCTGGAGACACAGACCGCAGTGTTGAGTGACGGAAGAGGAGCAGGGAATATGGGGGGACAGGCGGGCGGGGATTTGATGACACTTTCTCCGACTCTGTGACACTTCCACTCCTGAGTTCATAAAAGCCTTTAAAAAGCCTGTCCCTCCGAGTGCCGGGCATAGGCTCCCTCCGACATGTGACGATGAGATGGAGAATTCTCACGGCTCAAACTTCATTAACATTTAATTAAACGCTCACCTCGTCCTTCAGACCCCATCTTCTCTTTCCTTCACGTGCTGCCCCGAGGGAAAGTTACAAACTTTCCCTTTCATTAGCACGTTCGCGCTGAGCAAATGCTCGGCTACAAATGCACTGCATTCACATATTGTCCACACCAGCCATCCTATTTACCCTTTGTAAGGCCTGAATCACATACAAGATACGAACCTTTCCCAGCTCTGCTGCCCATCCCCATGCGTACATGTTAATATAACTAAATCAATTTCAAATCTCCCCAAGAAGACGAGGAAGAAGAAGAAGAAGAAGCCCTAAATGTGTTCCAGCATATGAAAAATATCTCATCACACGTCCAACGCCAACTTCGAACGAGCCTATTTCCACATCTCCAAAGGGCTCGGAAATAATCAAAAACATATCAAAACACTAATTAAATTTTGAAAAGATCCATTCCCGCTTTAGCCTGCTCCCCTACTCAGCTGGCCCACGGTTGTATGTACACGGTACCTAGGAGGTTATTTCCCTCTTTACAGCCATCATAATATCATTACTAAAATCCTTTCGTCTCTCTCTCTCTCTCTTTCAGGATGAGCTGGCTGACTGGAAAATTCCGGGAATCACACTGGAGATGAGTTGGATGCGGGTCTGCGTCTTTTGGATACTAACAAAATTACGAGATGGCTCTCTCCCGACATGAGCTCCACGGTGTAACTGGATACGGTGTCTCGGTGACGCATGAATAAGATGAGCGGCGACAGGATGCATGGACTGAGCAGGTAGGACTCTCCAAAGGATTCTCCTCACAGTCACAGTCAGGGAGGAAACAGGAAGAAGATACATAAAATTATTTCCGTCCCACTGAGAGGCCACCTCCTCTTTGCACTCCTGGCCGAGTGGAATGAGAACAGAGGAAGGCCCAGTCACCGTGCAACTCCTTCGCCAATGAGGAGCTCATAAATCCCCCTGGCATTTCCCACAGCATGTCCCCTAATGCGATATAAACTCTGTGGAGAGTGGGGAACGCACACACATGTCAGTCAGAGGCAGTTCTCCAGGCGGGGAGGGGGGGGGAATAGAGGAGAAGGCAGTGAGGTCGGTGGAGAACAATCATGTCCGACAGCGATTACGCTTAAGTAATCAAATCAAAGGGGAGAAAGCTGGACAGCACAAAGAGAGGCGGAAAGATAGAGACTCTGTGAGTTAGCTGCATACTCTGCGGACTCGACGAGTAGGTCATAAAAATCCAGGGTCGTCCTCCCCATATACAGTAGAACCTCCGTACAGTAGTATCCGGCCCCCCTTTAATACGGCCACTCTTTAATGCGGTCATAGATTTCCGGCCCGATGAGCCCAAGTATCATGTTAAGCTAACCCCTTAATACGGTCACTCGTTAATGCGGTCAAAAATTCCTGGTCCCGAGAGGGCCGGATTAACGAGGTTCTACTGTACTTTCCCGCCTACTCACTAAAAACCACTCCAGAGTAAACAGATGCATGAAAGAGGGATCACACGCAGGGACCTCCACACTCTTGTGTCCACATTAACTGTCGAATACACACAGGCACACAGACAGACACATGACACACACACACACACAAAGGTTACAGGAAATCATATGACCACTTTGACTCGCACACAAATGGACTCTTGTACCCCGAGCACGCCCACAGGAGGGGGAAGAAATACGACAACAATAAATATCCCAAAGGTCGTGAATCTTTTCTAATGCACTGTAAACTCCATCCACTCGCAATGCGAGCTAGACAGAGAGAGAGAGAGAGGGAAAGACTACTGGAGAGGAAGGAGTGTGGGCCTTGCACAAGCAGTAGTTCGGCGGACCTTGCCAATAACACTACGGGCAAACCTCTTCCTCCTCCGGATTCTGCTTTACAAGCAGCCCAGCTGAACTGAAGACATTTGCTTTTTCCCCGGAAAAAATATAATAAAAACCCACTTTAGTAGTCTCAACCCACTGATCCGTTTAACTGCTATACTACTGTACTGTAGTAGTACCAACCATAGGGCTTTCCCTACAAGAGATCCTCCCAGTATGTACTTTCTAGTGTAACAAGTCCTCGTCCCCCAACTGCCAGCGAGGAAAAAGCGCAATCATAAACCCAAAGCTCCGTAAGGAGGGGAATAAAACCCGGGATTTTGATATGGTACAGGAGGAACAGAGTCTTAAAAAATTGGGATCGGTATGCACAAATGGTAACTTCAGGAGATGATATCTACAATAAAACCAAGGCTTGGCTCCTTCCCCCACTCACCTCATCAGTCACAGCGTTGGCTCTCAACTGTAGCTCGGCCAATTCGGAGGCGGGTCCTCCTGCATCCCGGTCAGCAAGTGGCGGTGGTGGGGGCATCTTTCAGGGCTGGTTTCCTAAAAAGAAAACACACAAAAAAGACTATTAGTTACTCGGAATCCTCCCTTTATTAAAAATCCCGATGGGAAAGGTGTGGGTGTAATTATAGGAAGGTTCCAACTTCCACCACAGGAACCCCCACTTATGGAAACCCTTGAGCAGTGGCGGCGGCGGCGGCTGCGGAAATTGTAGTTGAGCACATCCGTACATCTTTAAGGGAGGAAATTAAGAGAGGCGGAAAGAGGAGTCGGTTCCCCACAAGAATCCAAACACCAGCCGAGTCTCCTGCTTTCTCCATCACTACTATATCCTCAATTTGGCAAATAGGACCGGGCGCATGCATGCTGGGCATATGTACGTGTGTGGATGCGTACGAGCAATTACAGAGATCCTACATCCAACTGACAAAGAAGCCGCTACTACTGGCGATGGTGGTGATAACCTCGGTGCAATTACCCTCTCCATGAACCACATATGAAGCCTATATGTGTATGTTTGTGTGTGTGTGTGTGTGTGTGGGTGTAGGGACAAAGTTGGCCAATTTCATTTCGCATCCTTTTCCAGCGGAGACCATTTTAGTACATGGAATTCTACCCGGACGATTCGACTCCATCCACATACATGTGTAGAACGCACTGGGATGGGTAACATGGTCGAGACTAGCCCGCTCTCATGTGAGTGCGCCAGGTGGGCTTTGGAGTACACTTCACAGTAATGTCCCACTTGTGAAATTTATGCCCACTTGAGAGGGAAGCGGATGTCGCTGTGAGCCGGCGCTCCCTTTTATTTATTCACAGAGCCCTACATACTCATTTCACTAAATTCTGACCCCGCTACTCCCGCCGCAACCGATGTCATGTCTCATTTGTACGTGGGATGATAAATCTGTCCCCACACCGCAGTGCCGATTTTCCGGGCAAATTAATGGAAATCACCTGAATACTTCATGTGCCCCGGTGACAAATACTACGCTTACATTGGGGATGGGCTGCCCTGGTACAGCGGAAACCCCGCCCAGGGCGAAGCCGCCGCAGCCGCGTTTCCATTTCCAATGGTTACATTCCTACCACTTACATCATTTACCCAAAGGATGGAGGATCTTCCTTGTGCTAGCCGCCGTGTGAGATTTCCGAGAATCACCTGTTCCATCCTACGTCTACGTGCCCAATTGCCTCATCTTCAGCTTTGGAGAATACAGTGTGGAAACACATGTAGTGACGGAATACCTGCCACTGACTGAACATATTCGAATTGATCCTTTTCCCTCCTGTCACTTGTGGAATGGATCAGACTGTCTGACCGGGAAGATAAATGGCCTTGAGTTACTCTCACTCAGACGGAGGCTCCTCAAGCCATATATTTCCCATAGCCGTCACCCTCTTAAATTGAGAAAAAAGGCGAGGGGAAAGGCAGCAGAATCAGGGGGGGAATGGATGAAAGTTTAAGTGAGAGCCAGCCAATCAAAATACGAAGAAATCTGAGAGAGTGAGCCAGAGCCAGAGCAGCATATAACGTGCTATGTGCTTTGACTCACTCACTTACTCACTCACTCACTCAGATTCGTAGAAATCTTTCACGCTCTCATCCCAGCCTCTGCTATATTTCACTTCAGGGTACTGAGGGAAGGTTGACATTATGGGACGGATCGACGCTCACGCAATGTACGGATTGGGAAAACGTCATGGAAGGTGGTAGAAAATGACGACCAAGGGCAAGGTCCCCAATTCTTTAATAGATTTGACTGGGAGCAGACATGAGTTGGAAAATTGAATCTTCCCAATCCCCCTTAGATTCCCCGGTCGCTGCTCCTCCCTTCCCAATTCATCTGTACAAGGAGGAAGGATACAATAGTGTATCCTTGGTTCCAGCAGCACAGTCAAGACACGCCCCAATCTCCCACATTTCCATCGTCTATTGCGAGTATAGAAAGAAGTAACTGTGACTGATCAAATCCCCGTCAAGAAGAAAAAGGCATCATGAGTGAGGGCTACCCAACAAACAGGGAAGGTCCCCCATTCATTAATGACAGCGGATCTGTTGTCAAGCAAGCAAGCACACACGTCATTCAACTCTTGCTTTCTCCGCCAGCCCAAACATTCTCCTGTCGGCAGTTCCGTGTGAATGATGGGAGAAAACTGGGTCACTCCCAACCCAAGGAAAAACAGGCGGGAACTTTCGGGATTTACATACATCCAGTAGCATGCACAATATGTGGAGGGCTAAAACTCAAGTACCACCGCTAAATTACACCTGACTTTTTACAATATGGATCCGCTCCCAAATCGCCCGAACACTAAGGGACCCCCAGCAGGACGTCTCCCCAAAATTGCCCCATTACTTTCTGACTCGGGCTGGAGAAGGGATACCACCAGGAGCAGAGTTGGGCGAGTGCAGCTGCCGGCTGATATTCCTTCAAGCAAACTTTTCCAAAAGTAACAGTGTAATCCCTGCAGGAAGACATTAGCTTTGTTATGAGCCAAAAACGTCGACAGCAGTGCTTTGGAATCTTTGGGAAGATTTCCACGGGAATCACATGTTAAAAATACCACTTTACACGGCTTGTTTTCACAGAGAAAATCACTGGTGTGTCACTAATTGTTATTAAAAATGCGGCTTATTAAAGGATAATGCTGTCGTCTCGACAAGGACTAAGAATCGACCAATTTTCTGCTACGCCCAATCACAAATTTTGATTAATTTACCATCAGCGAAATGGCGGAGGCTCGCTAGGTTAACATTATTCACATTACTAACGGTTGTTATGCTTAGTTTCTCATATTCTGAAACTCTTTGAATATTTATTCAAAAAAATGTAATGTTATCCTAAACTTCTCTTGAAATGCCGACGCACTATGGTTACAGGCTACAAGTTGGATTAATCAAGCAAAGTTACACCTGCTCCGGGAGGAACACGGAAGTCATCAAAGTACGCTCGGGGAGACGTCTATCTCAAAATGATTCCATCATTTTGTGAACCGAGAGAGGAAAATGGGGAACACAAAGTGAAAAACTGGATGAGTCAAATTGGAATCCCTGGAATGGGAAGGAACATGTTCAATTAGGATGCTACAAAGCAAAGGAGGGACCGCTCTCTCCCTCATCATGCGGATTTCATGCCAAAACCGAGCACTCGCACAGTTCGCATGACTGCCTCCGTGCCCTTCACATTCGGGCCGAGCGAAAAAGGCGTCGCGTATATAGTTGTGTAACAGTCGTAGTAGCCTCCTTCCCCAAGTGTCTTCCTGACATTGGCCAAAACCACAAATACGGCACGGCACAATGGAAATCAAATGAGCCTAGCTTCAATAAAACATCTGCCTTAGGGACAGCATGAGCCATACAGTTCTGAAGCAGAAGAGCCAGACCGAGACCACAGGCTGAAGTTGAGGGGAGACAGACAACCACCGTCGGACTTGCACACTACTGCACGACGTCATAAATTCACAATGAGCCCTGATAGCAACTGCAGTGGATGACAGCAAGGTGCCCTAATACATTGCATTCACCAGCCGGCACACATAAAGACAGACACACCCACACGGAACCGTCCAAGGCAAATATGACTGGTGGCGACAGACGACTGCTTCTACTGACTGAGTATACCTCCATAGCGGGTCACATGCTATTGACGTAAATACACAAGCTCAATGCCCAGCAATCCAGAGTGTTTAGTCAAGTACGTCCTAATTCGGAGGGACGTCGTCATATGCACCAATTGTGTAGAGCGTCGCACTACCTCCTCTTTAAAGCTTATGTTCCCATTTCAATTACTCAAGTTGGACGAACAATTCCCTTTCATGAACGCACATTCATTAAAGTCAACGAGGAACCTCCTGGGTTGAACTGCCCTACATACATCTGCGCATAGTGAAAAAGTTGGCAAGATCATGAAAAACTTTGCAGCTTTGCCACGCAAAGCTTTTGACTCGTTCTCAACGGCCGATTTCTAAACAAACGAGATAACGTCTTCCCCGCAGCACGTAGAGCCCCGCGGAAGCCTTTTAATTGTCCGAGTTAGCAAAGCTTCAAATGAGCCATTTAAAATCAGACCGAGTACAATAAAGGTATTAGATTCAGCCCGTGCTTATCGTAAAGTACAATAAATGTGTAGGCTTATTATGCTCTTTCATGGAATTTACGACGGGGAAGTTGGACACATACGATTCCTCACACATCCCTGCCCTCTTAAGCACCGTCACAGACCGTTTTTCGACACATAGCCCAATCCCCTCCGTTGTGTACCACCAAATAAATCCTAGTTTGGTTCTGGGGTGGAGCTGGGGTAATGACAGCACGAACCATATTACAAATTATTACCCACTACAGACAATTTTTTCCAGTTCCCCCACTACTCATTGCCCTTTTCTTTACAAAACTGACGATGGTTCCATTGCAAAATAAAATACCCATTACTTCATTCTGGATTTCGACCCACTACCCATTAACCATTAGTTTTAATGGGTGGTTGTAATTATATACATTATCCATTACATTGCCCGGGGGCGATACACTGTTCTGGTTAGTTCAAAATCGAGTATAAATTGTTGAGGTACTACATTAAACGTTCGAATGAAGACTGGGCTAACGATCTCCTGGGCTTTAAATCTCCCCTTACAGTCTTTCGTACGCCTTATGCTAAGTTTACAACATTAAATTTCAGCTGGGGTTTTGATCCCATCCCCAAGGTCTACTGGCGGGTACTATCCCATTATAATTACAAAGCTGAGTGGGGTTGAGGGTGGTAAACTAAAAATTGTAGGTGTCATCTTTTACAGAGGTTACCATCTTCGCTCACTCATCGGTCCGACCTGTTTACATTAGTATCTTAATGGTACCTTGAAGTTGTGGTGCAAGTGCCTCATTCAATGGGCCTCTGGTTAGGCTTCAGCTTGTGTAAAACGAGACAGGACAGTGCAGTGACGGGTCTGTGCGAGAATTTTAAGGGGAAACTCTTCATAAAACATAAGGGCTGGTTGCCAAGAGCCCAATTCACAGAAAACCTCACTCACAGTCACACGCGTGCTCACTCTCAAACAGAAATGTACTACTACACTTGCATGTATACACGAGTCCTAGTCTCACTGGAGTACTCCATCTCCCTGCTCACCTTTCAAGTCTCACGAGAGTTCTCACTTTTATCCACGTTTACTTAGCCTTCGGTAGCCCTGAGGCACATGAACTAGTTTAAAAGCTCACATTAATTTCTCCCTTCAGTCACTTTTTCATCAACATCTACCTCCCTCCCCTGCCATGGCTAAAACACTGGGTCCTACCCATAAATTTCAAACCACCAGAGTTGTAAAAGCACTCAACGATATGGTGATGATGATGGTGAGGATAAGGGAATAAGCCATCTCACTATGCCGACTTCTACCAGGGGGAGTTGATTAGCTCTTTTTCATGCAAATGAGGCGGCCGGACGTATTCCTATATCTTTGTGGATTCCACCAGGAAAATACTAACGAGCTCCCTTTCTCACTTGCTAATGTTATACATGATCCTCGTTCATTCCGGCGGCGGCGGCGGCGATGGACGGCCAAGGCGGGATTAGCGCCCACGAATTTATCCCTGCCGCTACAAGTTACGTGAGCAGGTTAGAAAACATGGGGAAATCAAGGAGGTAAGCTCAGTACAGTAGATACGGGACGGACATAACGACGGCCTGAGATTCCTTGAGATGAGGATGGGGCCAACTTTATCCCGTTTGTTAGTTCAAATGCCAGTATTAGTAGTTCACTCCCCATGCATCATAAAATGATACTGCGGACGATGATACTCCAGTAGTGATTCGCAGTATAAATACGCCTTATTCTGTCCCTAATTTTCCTTCTAACTGGAGCCATTTTTCACATGTTCCCGGCGCACAGCGTCGACACCCCAGACAAGTATATCGTCGTGTTTATCCATAATGCTGACCTTTCTGAAAATGTTAATGTTAGGTGCGGAAACTCAGAATAATTGACCCTTCCGGAGGGTCACAAAGTTTCAGGTCCGTAGATGCAAAGAGGAGGGTACGTGCTGACTTAAATTCCACTAAAATTAAACCCACGTTAAATTCCAGAAGGATTTCTCAATTTTGAGTTTCGAGTGAGTACTCATTAACACACATAGTATCTCGTGAGACGAGCATTGGGGATTAAACCTTTTGGTTAAGATCGCGGTGAGATGTAAGACAAGCGGCAACTCTAGTACTAGTTAACAACCCAAGTGCATTTCACGTCCCAAAATTCAGTCGAAATTAAAAACGGTGACTTTATTATGGGATTCAACATGGGATTTTAAAAGCCATCTATTTGCATCTTTTGACTTCAAAAAATTTGTAACCCTCCAGCAGGGACAACTCTGAGTTTCCGCACCCACCGCTTTCGGAGAGGTCATCAATAAGGATAAACTCTAGGTTGCTTAGGGTGAAAATGCTGAGTGCCGGGGACTCCCGATGAACTCCCACGAGATAATTGGAAGCCGGTTTTCCCCCGCACAAAATATTCTTTTGAGCAATTGCACACAAATTTAAAAAATCTACCTTCAGAATCCACGGGGCTTCCCCACGCTTCCCGCAGATTACAACTTATTTTAGGAAACTCATCCGGGCTTTCAAAAGGACAACAATTATTTCATTCAAAAGTACCTACAGAAAAATATGGGTTCTTAATTGGCTGGAACTTTCTCCAGAATTTTAAGAAATACGTAAAGAGGACGCATCCCCTTAGAGGATGTCCCCCATTCTGCCCTAAAAATCTTACATCCTTCTCAATTACACCCCACTCATCCCCAACCTTTCATCTACTCCTGGGCTACACACAAACACTAACGAACTAATGGGACTCTTTGTTACAAAACCTGTTGTCCAATCTACCCCAATCCCCTCATATCCAACTAAAAGTAGTTGGCTTGTCGCTAGAATATCACGTCAAATTCCGCAAGCTAACAGGGTCAAGGGAAGTGTCCGGCTTTATGGGATACTTCCACTCAAAGAGATAAGCGGAGATGCGCGTGCGGTGGTGGAAAGAATTTTGGCCAAATCCATTCCAAACTAATTTATAAGATAAAAAAGCCGACGGAACCACGAACCGAGAGTTTTCCCCAAAGACTTGATGGATTTTTCCTCGTCCACAAGGAATCACCTGATCTCCACAGCTACCACCCGCGCACACACATACGTAGTCCGTAGTCCCCAATAAGTCCAGGAGCGAGGGAAACTTTTCCAGCTTCCAACAAAGACGGGATGAAATCTCTCTTTCTACTTTCTCCCCCGCTCCTCGCCTTCAATTTCAATAAGTCAATGTTGATACGCACTCGTCCACAGGCACGGGAGGCCAGTTAAAAGAAAGTCTATGTAGCGAAGACTAGATACTCGAGAGGCTGAGAAAGAAGAACCCGTCAACAGCCCGGTGACCCGCACTACTGCTCCCCTTCTTCGTGCTGAGAGCGAGGGAGTAGGATTGGCTGGGATACTGGGGAAATGCTTCTCTAAAACTCTGGGAAAACCACTCTACTTTCCCTGTGTATTTAGATGTGTCTGTAAGTGTCGCTTTGCCCGTGCGTGTCCTCCTGTGTTTACAGGGAAGGGAACGATTGAGACTCTGGAGTGAGAGAGACAGAGGCCTGTGTGCATGTGTGCATCACCCCTTCCACACTGATCCTATGCCTTGGGATCCGTCTAGTAGTAGCGATGCAGAGCCGGGGAATTGTGCCTGTGTGTGTGTGTGTGTGTTGGTGTGTGTGACTGTGTGCATGTGAGGAAAATCAATATTTAGGAGGCAAAAAACTCGAGAAGAGGAGACACACTACTGACTCACATAGCACGAGCACACAGACATCGTTGTGAGTGGGACCTTCAATACATAGCCTCCAACCCTGCGAGTGGAGAGGAACCATGAAAGCGAATTCCGCCCTTAAGGATCACACTACTGCCGCCAAACACACTATTTCAACAATGTACACTCATCTCGAGTCTCATAATCCCGCTAATAGTTCCCTCCCGAGTGCCGGGACGCGGCGGGCACAGATGCACAGAAGCAAACCTCCTTGTAAACAAAGCGTGTGCCCCCACTTTGTAGTTCCCCCCACAAACAACACAACAGTTCTCCATGTAGAGTAGGGAGACAGTTACAGACAAATTTATATGAATTTCCCAGTCCCGGCGGGCCGCGAGGGACGTAGTCGTAAAGTTTGGAGTTGTAAAACAATTATGATTATTATTATCACATTTGCATGCATACCCTACAGAGAATCATACATTTCAAACCCATTCATAGCATGATATGAAGAGTATATACTTTTCCAAATCGTCTCCTATGCCTGCTACAGGGCAGCACAGAGAGAACACATTCCCCTATTTTCAATCACAATTTGCCCACATGAATGTTGCGGGGGTTCTCCAATGGATTTCCCCTGTCATCACGAGTATATTTGCCGTCCGTGTATTTATCGGATGGACACCAGAGATAAATGCAAAGAAACGTAATAGCACTGTACATTGTACAACGTCCGGAGGGACTACAATCATCTACACTGCACTAAAAATGGATTCGGCCCGGACTCTTCTCTCTCTTCAGTAAATGCCATGGCGTTCATTGCACACGGCGACGGAGGGGATGTGGCTGGATTCCGTTGGTGGGGGACTGTACACCCCATGCGGTGGAAATAGGTAGGAAGGTTATAGGTTCATCCATCCATCCATCTATATAGAGGCATCCTAGCAGTTCGGAGGCCCTCTTACTGGGAACGCCGCTTTCTCCTCGGCCTATATAGTTTGTATGAGGATGGGTATGGAAAGCGTATTCCTCAGAGTTGGATTTATCCAGGACCACACCGCAGTGGTGACTAGCAGTGACTACTCCGAATATTAGACTTGGTATACTCCTCGTTGAGTAGGTTTAGTAACTGCTCGGGTGGGGAAAAGCATATACTGGACGTGTGCAGACGTCACTATGGGATTTCCTCATTTCCGCGGAGAACTTGGGACCTCCACTAGCCCTTTTAGCATGACGGAAAGGTTCGGAGCGGGAGATGGAGATTGTGGCAGCCCCGACCTTGTTGTAGTAGAACGTTTCCCTACTGTGTATTCAGAGTCTAGTGTAGTAGCACCTCTACTTACTGCTACCACTACCACCACCACTGCTGCTGCTCCTGCCACTCGTACGTGAATCCCACACAGGCTACAATGTGATAAAGGATCATCTCTTTTTTACGAGTTCCATAATGACACCCACTTGAATTCCTCAGCACAGTGGAATCAGGCGGCGTCCATACACTTCAATCCGCGCTCACACCATCCGCCCATGCACACGCACATAAGTGTGCACTTGTTCTATATATACGACCCCCATTTTGCATCACCATTCTTCCCGTCCCTCTTCTTATCTTTATCCCTTGGAGTAACAATAATGTTCTCATAACCGACTGGAAAAAAGGTGGTAGATAAAACGGGAGCAGCAGTAGGGAGGATTTTCGGCCCCAATTCCGAACGCAAATGGTGAGGGAGGAGGATGCACTGCACACAGGCCGTTGGCATTTCTGGAACACAGTTGTGCACTCACACTCACAGATACTGGGGGGGGTGCGGAAGCGGGGTATGATACAAGGTATATGCGTGGAATCCGTGCGGAACATTAGCACCATTCAAGTCGCGTCCGTGCACTAAATAATAAATGACTTTCCGCAGGTCACTGTGATTTATCTCTCCGCTCCGATGGCATGGAAAGTAATAAACCATATCATTGCCATATAGTAAGTCCCAAGGCAAGTGGGCACACATCCATGAGTGTGCCCTCTCTATTATGACGCTGCATCGCATATAGGGATATAGGCTAACAACCAATCGTGTCATGCCATCTGCGAGTTTACACATTTTTACAAATTCTCCACTCCTCTTCCCCCCCGCCACCCATCAAATCCAATGGCAAATTTTACACCACTGAACTGACTGAGAGAAGTGTGACGGTTTTGGGAAAGTGTAGAATAGGAGCTGAGGAGGATTGGAATGATGGAAGTGAATTGAGGCCCAGCGGATGTTTTCCAATAGGGAAAAAGTAGAGGCGAGACGTCTGCTCCGCACATATAATTCTGAAAAGGACGAAACGGAGTATCTTGAAAGAGCCTATAATATTGCTATATTGATCCCATCTATTCACATGGCGAAGGGGTTTAGGTAGGAGGACGGGTGGGCGAAGGGGAACATGTGGTAGTAATTCCAGAGTAGATTTTTAAGGAAATGTGTCACCGTCCCAGCAGTTCCTTCCCCCCCCCCTATCTCCCCATTCATACTGTCAGTGGTATGAATTTGAACGCAGGGCTAGATCCAAGATTGATGAAGCCAGAGGAGGATATTATTGCAGAGTCACCCGAAAAAGTTGTTCCACATAGAAGAGGTCAGGGGATTTCTTTTCCCTGTGACATTGGAACGGAGAGCTATTACGGCTGGTGAGAGAGCCCCAGTCGGGCCATTCCATCATTTCTCTCTCAGCTGGAGAGTACTTACACTTTTATAACTCTCCCACTATTTCAAACGGATTCAACGTCGAGAATATACCCAACTCCTCTTCTCACACACAGGCACGGACAGTGTAGTACAGATACACAAGCCCGCATACACATGGCCGACCGTGAGGTGGCCGGCCCCAAGGCCGTCCAACACATAACACATTCCACCTCCTTGAGTACGGAACATTGTTTACTATATATGATATAGCGACCCCTCAACTGGGAACTGAAAGACAAGACGAATTACTCAATAAAATTATGCAAATTTCCCAAAGGATTTCAACTCAAGGAATCTCTCCATCCTTTATACTATTACATGCAGCAGACCTTCCGCTCCACCAAACTTCTCCTTCAGTTAGTACTTCTATACTTATCGTCAGTCCAGAGGCTTTAGCTTAAGTAAAGCTTCGCTCCATTATTGTAAAGATACTAATGTAGGTCTTTGGTATTAATTCAGATTATTTTAGAATCTCCCAGTTGAAGCGCCTCCTCCCACCGCCGTACCGGTAATAAGAACAGCAGGGGGCTTGAGCGGATACAGAGGAAAACTTTGGGAAGGCGATCAAGTAAGACGAGCGTACGGGGAGGAGAATTAATGACTTCCAGTCATGCTATTGTTATCTCGAAGTCAGAGGTATTGACACTCCAGTTTGTGAGAGATTGTATTTCTGTTGTTATCGGTATTATGCCAGCACCGTTTTGAAAGCATTAATTCCACACGGGGCATTGAATATATGCTGTACAGTAAAATCTCCTTACTACGGTCTTGGTGGGACACAGATGATGTGACTGTTGTAAGGAAATCCGCTGTGAGCCTTGAAAATTCCACAGTAAAAGCCATGCAGGAAAACAAAAAATTGACCGTTATAACAAGATGACCGTTATAAGAAGACCGCCGTGTTACACAAGGCCGTTATAGGGAGATTACACTGTAATGAGCCAATGGACTCATCGCAATGAGTGATGCGGTACTGGGTAACTGGGTATGGGCACTATAATACTTTTCACTCTCCAGCATACAACAGTGTGGCGAGCAGCGCTCACCACAATTTTGAACCAAGTCCGTAAGCGGGTAGTGGATAGCAGGAATTTTGAGGTGTACCATATTTTTAGGGATACTTTGGACTTACCACGGCTCATGCATCATCGGCAGTAGTCATATGAGTATACAGGGAATAGCAAAAGAAGCTGACACTATGTACACACCTGCACAAACCATGTGGTTAAACGAAGCCGCTAACAAGGGTGCCATGGCTTTATCACTGCACCCTTAATTGGACTAATGCGATTTTGCAGATTCCTCTTTGTGCTCTGTCGGCTATCTCTATGCCCCCATCATTCAGCTCCATTTGCTACTAGGTGAACGAGATTTGCTATATGCGAGTGCCAAATCGGAAGTTGAAATACTCTATTTCCGAGATAAAATGAGGTTTTGGATGACAAGGAAACCCAAACCGATATGAAGTGCTAGTTCAATCAATTCACATCTGAAATTGCAGAATCCACAATAAGAGCGGGGAAACGATACCAGCACAGAAACGGTTTAGTTAGAGAAGTGGGAAGGAAATAAGAAATCCATACCTACCCCTGGACTGACTGATCTACGGTAAAATGCCCTCGAGCCGACCATTCATATGTTTTCCTTCATGGACAATGAGCAACATACTCTTAAAATGTTACGAGAAGCAACAACATGAGAAATCTATTTTCAGAAGTTGCCAGCTGTATTAATTCAGAACTGATGTTGCACACAGACTATATACAGTCATCGAGCGCAGTACAGCTTATGGTTTCGGCCGCATGAGGAAAATGAAACTTCACGGAGTATTTCATAGTTTGCGGATTAAGCGGGGAACTATTTCATAAATTGCTAAAAGCTGAGAGTGAGAACAATATAAGGAGGTTGGTTAGACATGGAATCTCTTGGTGTGTGAGCAAACTTTAATGAATTCTATTATGAGATACTGTCAATTTTGATGAATTTCAATCTACCAACCGCTTCAACTTTTACGAATTTCTTTCTGGACAAGAGAATGAAAAGACGAAATCATACATGGAATCAAGAACACGGGGCAGTTCTTTAAACGGCGACTAGGCATCCATTAAAGGAAGAGAATTAGAATGAAAATGTAATACAAAATAATGACGTCTAATCGTTTGAATATCACGGCCGTTGTTCAGGATATTACATTAGGCTGGAAGGCAATGAACAATAAATCATGTCTTATCCCACGAAAATTCATAGTTGATGTAGTTCAATATCTGCGGTGGTTTTCCTTAACACGCATGCAGGCATCACTCTAGGATTTTTCAAATCAACCAAAATTAAATTCTACTGAAAAAAATGCAATCATTCAGACTCTGTTAAATTTACTGCACTAAAAAAGCCCGTTCTAACATTTAAAATGTTATTCAACCCACAGCATACTTCATTCACAACGACTTCAAACATTTGTGAAAGACTTCTTCTAGAAGTGTTCATGAAGATGGAAATGAAAGGTCGAATTAGATGGAGATCGAATTAAAATTACGAACCGTTTCACCGTACAACGACCATGTCACAAATGACGGCAACTTACCAGATGCAGACGTGGCAATTCACACCACTTGAAGCAATTTCTTCCTCACCGTTTTACGAATCATTTGAACGAGAAGAAATAACAGTTAAAAATAAGAACTTAAATTATTTAAGTACCTCGAAATTATGGTTGAACTTGAAAAATGTTGCTCCTGAGACGTCCGTCGGAGTTTTAGGGCGTTGATTTAATCGAACAAATTCTACAGTTGCTTCACAGTTGAAACTGGGCACACACACTCCACAAACTTGTTGCTTTCCAATTATGCGTTTCGGAACCAGTGAAGGGGAAGGATGCAATGTCTTGAAGGCAAATCTTACGTCAGCTGATGTCGTTCAAGTGGTATATGCTTTTGACGACCTCAGAAATGCACATGCAAGGAATTGCACCGGGGTGTGCAGGTGATGTCAACTTCAGAATTAAATCTTGTATACCTCTGAAGCGTCCTCCCTTCACGAGGTCCAATAACACTTTAATGATACGTCTTTAACTCAATGAAGAAAAAGCGATATGCATTTCTGAATTTTCTTTGACGCTATTCTCAAAATTATTTGGGGAAAATCTATTGTGTAGTATAAACACTGAATAGGTTTTTGCTCAGGTACTAAGCCCTACCAGGCTAGTGTACTTCCAACACACGAAGCTCTGAGCGGAGCTACCGATGAGGAATGAGGATAAGTTTGAAACTCGCACGTACATAAATTCCCCCCACACAGTGTGAGCGAACCAATATTGTTCTTGCCCATCTCGAAGTATGCTATAGCATTGAGCAAGGCTGGGTTCGGTTACATATATACATGTATGGAGTTCACCAATTTGCGGGTAGGCAATTTCAAGTTATAGTTGAAGTTTCTGCAAGCAGAGCCTCCGAGATGTCCTCCAAATCCCTTCAGTGATTTTGTTGCCAGCCCCTTAATTATTGATGTTAGGTTTACATGGGTTTACCGTTTACAATAGCTAATTCCCCGCAGTGTCTCTGTTAATTTAATTTTCAGTGCATTGTAGGCTAGAAGCTACTACCGCTAGTGGTTTTGTCAAGTAAAAAATGTAAAGGGACATGCTAGAGCCTATTTATACGCAAAGTAATAAATATGAGAAAGTGTTAAGAGAACTTTCGGTGTAAGCCCCGTGTAGAGATTTCCTTTTGCCGTGCCTTGTCCTTTGTTGCGAATAAGAAGCCGTCAGCCCTTGGTCTAAATGTTTACCTAGTCGATAGACCAGACATTACATGCTATTGATGCAGCTCCTTTTATTGGCGAAGCGATAAAAATTGACGATGTTATGCAAATTCGAGAAAATTGCGCTACTATCGCGATTCCTGTAACCTGAATTTATTTCCTAAGGTTTGTATTCAGATTTAGTAAGAACTGTCCTTATTTCATACCTCTTGTACTTTCCGGAGGGCGGCAACGATGCCAAAATATGGGCACCATTCGAATACTGCGAATGGTAATTTGTAATTTAATGACCACTTTGGGTAATTTCATAGCAATCCGGAAGGGTCTGTGCACCAAGGTGCTCAATTTTCGTATTCCTCGTAGTGTATGAACCTCCCACCGAGGACTTCACATTTCGCGCTGTGATTCAGACGTCGGTCTATTTTGGCGGGAAATACGAAGTACTTTAAGGGCCTACGGCGAAAAGCGCATAACTCCTGAACCCGTTGGGCGAATTGAGTCAGGTTTGTTTT
>WJFA01000062.1:0-89395 GCA_009870155.1 Pseudobourletiella spinata | reverse complement strand
TTCGAAAAAACATTTTAATTTTTTTTCAGCGCGAAGCCGCGCCATGCGCAAGAAAGTTTGGCACTTTCCTATGTTTCAGACACTGCTGCATGCGATGGCACTAGTCCCAGGTTGATATCGCTTGTACAGACCTAAAGCATTACTCGTAAGTGCTTTGAAGTATATTCTTATGTAGAAAGAGGCAATGTTAATGTGCTTCCAGATTTTCAATGTGATCTGATGTGGGACATGACTGTGCAAGTGTAAACGACGTATCTCGTTCATCCCATGGAATTCAGCTTGTTCCAGTTCAATTAACTTAGGTCAGTGGCAGCATTACAATAATAACAGAGGGCAGAAGATGAGGATACACGAAGAGCCTCACCCTTGGTTTAATTTATTCTTGTTGAGCTAATTTCCTCGTCATTCCTTCCCGCGTAGATTTTCCTTGTATTTGCCCAGTGCTGATTATGCGATCACAAAAGAAGACACACGATTTGATGACAGACAATGACTCAACTCCAATTCCAGCGCGCGGCTCCCTTCAGCTCAGCTTGATCAATTTAAGAGATACTTATCAGAGAATTACATAGCATTCCATGAATGTTTCACATCCTTGGATCCTATTATTGGAGAACTGGGACTAACATGGACTCATCACAGACGAGCTGCGCAATCTCGGACTTCAGTTTGAGCAAGCCGCGACTGGAATTTCAGATATCCTAAGGACTAGCTTCTTGGACAATAAGGCGAAATTGTCAATGTAATTCTAATACTAGGGAATTAGCATGTAAATACGTTCGATCCGGACAGAAGCTCTGTAGTTCAATTAGTGGGGAAGCTGGTAAAAGTGCTAAAATACCTCCGCTATGGCTTCAAGGCCCAAACACTCAATAAAGTTATATTAGACTCACCAAAATAATTCCACGTCCTTCTTCCAGTTAGTGACCTTATAGCTTTTACAGGATTCACTATGTATTATTTAGAAGGATCAGTTCCTATCTATTTTAGAATGACCCCTCCACAATTTTAACGCACTCAAAATAGCATTTAGCAGCACAGGACACTTACAGAGAGCGGAACCATCTTCGTACTATAAGTGCTGCCAGATCAAAACTTTTCTCATCTATAGCAGTAGTGGTGGTAGTGATAACCGGACCACCTTCCTCATTCATGCTGGGCCAAAAGCTCTGCCGCCGAACCATTGAAAATTAATCTCCACACAATTAAGAGACATTGTTCTTTCGTCACTGCATATAACAACACACTGACAAATTGTATTGTCATTAGCCTCTTAGTGGTGGCCTTCAGTTCAGATTTAACATACATGGAACTTGAATATGATTGCTTCAAGTAATTGACGTCCCATTAAAAATAATGATAGTAGAGATAATGGTGGGACTGGCTGGGTTGTAGTAAAATTAGAGAATGGCATACAAGTGTCATCCGCTCCTCCTCCTCTTCGTCCTCCTCCTGATTCTCTGTATTCTACAGATATGATCTTATGAGCACTACAGCTGCCATTAACACCATTGAGTCTTTCCATGAACCTTGATCTCATTAATCAAGGTGGCTATACACGTTTAAGGTTTATTATTATTACAACGAATAACCAAACTTTCCACACCCAAAAACTGAGACAATTTGTCAAAGTCAGTCACCCCTATGAACAGAGTAGCTTCAATTTGCCAAATGTGACGGCGATCAGGGAAATTAATGATGATAAAACCCAGGGTGTAATGGTGGATCCAGGCCACCAGCCGTCCTCCCTGATTTGCTCATTCCTCTACTGCCCACTCCGACGTTTCCCTCTAGTTTACTCTCAGTCAGAGGCCCGCACACATGCACTCCGGTGCTGGTCCGATAAAACTCCAAAGTGACAGGCCCGCCAGTTTTTATTTGCACCACTGCACTCCCTCAGAAGAGTGTCCTACGGAGCAGCAGATGTACGCGGAGTCAAAACTGAAGCTCAACTAAATTGACGATGCGGGGCGAAAGACAACAACAAGGAGAGTCTCCCTTCCGCTCCCACATCGTGACACATACACACATCATCGTCGTACGCGTTCACAATCTCCCAGCTTCACATATTTTCCTACGTACGAAAGAACCATAGGCCAAGAATAGCACACATAGCTGTTTCTTCCCAATGAATATTCCGTTGACACATATGGAGACTCCATTTGTACCACATAGTGCACATAAGCATGAAACCTTTTTTACAGCCCTCTACAAGAGAGAAATATATCGGACCATAGATCCCCTTTAGCTGATATGCTAATAGCTGTGATGTACGCATACGGTAACAGGGATTCCCACGGATCGGATCTCTCCTCAGCATTGCCCGATTAGATATATACATATACAGTGTATGAATGGCTAAGGGTATAAGGCCGGTATAAAACTTTGGTCCTGAAATGAGCCACACGCATGCTGTCATAATGGGTATGAATGTATGGCATGTCGTGAATATAAATTCGGTCGGGAGTAGCTCCTGCATACGACGATTATGGCCATCGCCGATGAAAAACTCTTACAGATGTTCCTTCCTCTTCTGAGTAGAGCTTCACCCTGTAGTTTCAGAGCATCATTTACTCTTAACATAATTCAAGATGTTTTTAAGTACCGGCTCGATTATCTTTACCCTTCTGAGTGCGGAAACCTGTGTGAGGGTAATGATCCAATGTGGTAGCTACCGGATGCCCGTTCCTGCCTAAATGCTCCTTTTTTACCGCTGGCTTACCCGCCAAATCCATGAGTGAGGCTGTCCATAACAAAAGTCCAGGACGTCGACTGCAAAAGCTAACATTTGGTTTTTGATCATTCGCATTACCGAATATATAATATATTGAAATTTAGTCGTGGATGTATTCCGTGTTAGTAGATAATATAAAATTTACTATGACTTACATTCTAGAATTTCGGATTGTAGAATTCCATGTTCTGGGTTACTTGTGCTCCCAGTTAATCAGGAGACTGGTTTTGAGGGACCAAGCTTCAATGTTATTGCATGCAAAAAAAATTTCTTTCCTCATATGCTGAAAAACGCTAACACGTCTAATTTTGGATGGCAGAGGTTAGTCAATTGGGTGTAAGTTGGTTCGTCTGGCTCTAGCATGCGTGTGCATTTGAGAGGGAGCAGCCTTTGCTTGTGCGGTAGGCACTTGTTGTGTAGGTGCCTTTATGCATTTACGTGCACGCTTGTTACATGGGAAGTACGTTATGAGCATGTACGCTCATATTTGAAATCAGCTAACATATGGATGTAAGTTGGTTTCCCCATATGTCTTTTTGTGTGTGTCTGTACACATTGTACTGTACGTTTGCAGCGGGCTGTATGCGTGATTGTATTCTATGCCTCTGGTAGATGAAGTGCTGAGATGAGATAGAATGCGGGTGTCAGCTCAGTAGTCAGTAGGTATTCGGCGTGGTAAATTTGAGTGATGCATACAGGAGGCTTGTAGAGCTACAGCGCAGGCATATGCTTGTGGAGTCTCGTAAACCTCCCATAATCTCCAGAGAACTATCTTGCATAATGTTATCCGGTAGGAACTCATAAAGGAAATATTTATAGCTATCATGTAGTAGCTTGGGAGCCGGTTGTTTTTTCCTCGCCATGTGTATGTAAAAGTGTGAGCAAATTGGCTATGTTCTTACTCCAACGCTTGGATCCACGACGTAGTGGATGGGCCTTCCACTCTCACTCACATGGGAACATTTTCAGGTGTCCGTGGCGCCCAGCGCCCAGAACCTCTACAGTGAAGAGCTTATCCACGAAGATTACCTCACAGTAAGAAATACTTGCAGAAACTCAGGGTTGACTCCATTATATGATCACAAAGCTTTGGGGTCAGTTGATGTTGATGTTAAGAGGGGATGCAAGGTACGTGATGACTAAAAAATTGTATGTTAAATCCCACATGAAGGTATCAGTTTTTAATTTCGAGCGATTTTTGAAATAACCGCAAAAAATTCTCTCCTGTTGTTACGTGCGGGTAATGTGCGCTTGAATGATTAAGAAGATCTAAATTTTATAATTTTTGAAAACTTGACGGCGTTGCGAACGGATAAGCAAAATCCCTTTTCATCTGATGCATTAATACGTGTTAATGCATGCTTCCTCGAAATTCAAAATTGGAAAATCCTTAAGGGATTTAGCAACCCATTTTTTAGTCATCGCATTACTCCCCTCCCCATTTGCATTGATTGACCGAAGCTTTGTGACCGTCTAGCGAGGTCAAATCTGGATTTCCATAGCTAGTACTTTATGCGAGGTAATCTCTATATATGAGCTCCGCGCTGCATAGAGTGTGGGCGCTGTGCACCGCGGACGCCTAAAAATGTTCCCTTATCAGAGGAGTGGCCCATTTCAGTGTTAATAAATTTGGATTCTGATTACTCACCCGTTTGCTATTACCGTTCGGATTTGAAATGAAGAAAACCGTGTGCGGTATGTACCAGCATTGACCGGAAGTGTGAATAAGATAAGCGGAAATGGAATTAACACCCAAGAAAGGCTGCAGCACAGAAAAATCCGAAGAAGATTTAAATAACTTATTTTGTATCTAGCCAGTGGTTGATCTTAAAGGATCTACATAGTTGCTACTAGAATGGGTTTGACAGTAGTCTTGAACTAATTTTGTAATTTCTCTAAACTAACATTTGAGATATAATATTGAATTTAAGCCGGATGCTCGATTACTCTAGGGCCCCCACTCTTCCCAAAGTAGTGCCAACATGACTTCATCCATGATCACTATGTCCATTTATAAATTCATCAAGGCATCGACGTAAGTCCCAACTGCCGCCGCTCTACAGGCTCCTGCACTCAAACCATCATCACCGAATCCCCATGGTGTATCATGACGATTGTGATCCTCTTCGTCACCAACAAATTTATTTATAGTCGCTGCAGATGAGGCTGCAAGTCAAGTCTTTGAAATTGAATTTATAAGGTGCTACAGGCATGGTTCAGATAAATATCATATTGAGTCCCGTTGCTTGAATCTACATTCTGAACCAAATGATTCTCTGCATGTTATCGCCGCCTTCCGTCTCACACTCCACGACGCGTACAGTACAGTGCTGATTGAAAACTTAAGGCTGTTTCTCCCCCGATGACTACTTCCTCTCCATTCCGTTGGCTTTCATTCACAACGATCCTAAAAATACGCTCGAAGTTTCTCTGTGAGAGTACGCCTATCCTCACCTTCTGAAAACTTAATTGCCAGTGGTGAACTTGTTCACCGGCGTTGGACGACGACAGTGTTCCATATAACACCGGTAAATTTATTCACCGCCTTTCAGACGGCGGTGACAACAAATTTGCAATGCTCTACATTCAATGTGATTCTTTTTCACGCTCGAAAGTCATCGAAAATTATGACAGGAGTCATACAAATCACAACGACTGTAGAGTCTGGGAAGAAGGGCAAACAGTTTGTACTGCTGTCAGTGCGGGGCACTTGTCTGTAAACTAAATGATTCCGTAGGCAAAATAATAATTAATCTCCTACCCGTTTGCTCTCTGCCCCGGCCTTTTCCCGCCCTGATTTCCACAAAGACTCAGAGGGGCTCGCGCAGAACAATGAGATTCTACAACGAGAGTGCTAATTAAAACATGATAAATTAATCCCCATTCCCCTCTTTTTGCCTTCAGTTGGATGAGTCTGTCTGATTACGAGTCTGTTTGAATTATTACTGTCTAACCTCGTCCTTCCACTTCCACCACCCATCAATCAAACACACAGCGTTTCTCCTATATCACTCTCCAGTTTGGAGAATGTGTGAGACCCGCAAGCTTTCATCAGCTTAATTGGCAGAGCGTAAAAAGGCCGGCAGCCGGCACTATTCAAACCTCATTATCTTTCACTTCAAAGACGTCTGTGTTCGCGTACTCCTCTCACTGGCTCCACTCTTTATCTTATGTCATAACGTTCCCAGAAATCAAAGTCTACCATTTGAGGCGTAATACGCTGAAGCTAAATAAAATATCACCACCCCGATATTGCTGCTCTCAAATGCCTCAGTAGCAATCGTCAGATGAAATTTGCGGGAGAAAAAAAATTCATTATGCTAAAATTTGTTTGAAATTTTTTTCACAGACTTGCTTACTGTTCCGAGATTTTGATCAGGAGCGTCAATCAGGAAATTCCCAGAACCGGAAGAGGGCAAAAATCAGCGGGAGTTAGTCGACACCTCGACTTCTCCACTCAGATTATATTCAGCCTGTCAAATTCTGACTGACAGCGGAGCACAGGCGTGTTGATGTGACTTTTCAATCACTTTTTCCAAAACGCACGGTTTCTGATACTTCCGTAATGGAAATATTTTGGGACTTGCACATGGCATTCTTCAGCTGCCGCTCTATCAATCAACGCCTCAATTAACTAGACCATCCTGCGGTCTAGCTTCCCCACTAAAATACGCACGCACTCACTTGAGGACTTTGTTTATCCATAGCTCTCCCCTTGCCCACTCTAAACAGGACTACCCTGCGGCAAACTAGAGGAAATTCACTGTACCCTGAAGGGTTCAAAAGCTGAGAAGGAAGCTGAAAAATGTGTTAGATAAATAACGTGGGAAAGAGCTACTTTGAGACAGAAATATATTTACAGAGGGCGTGAGCACTTTTCTATGTAGCCAAAAAAGGGGAGAGTTTTATTCTATTTTTCCTGCGTGTTACTGCACAGTACATGGATCTTGCTCCTTGCTACGATTTATTTTTACACAGACTCCCTGAGCTTTGCACAAGCTCTTGTTTGGTAAAACAACAAGATTTTCCCCTGCAGCAAATGCTACGTGCTACTGTGGAGGCTCATGGTGAAGGTAGGCGGGGGTTCATTTTCCAGAATTACTTACATTCCATGGGCGGTTACCCAATACTGCGCCTCACCACTGTACGAGTTCACATGGAAACCTACGTCTCAGGGGTACTTAACAAGAAGAGGAAAATACATACAAGGAAATGTTACAAGGGGTTACGCTGCTCTAGCTTCTGCTAACTAAGTGAATTGCGATCCTTAGAAAACACAAGAGTCTCCAGGGGAACATTAGTACGCCTACTTATCATCGTAAGTGCTCATTACGATTTTTGATAGACTTGACTTTATATAAACAGTCTAACCTTGTTACGGTGTCGTCGGGAAACTTATGGCTGTTGACTCATAGTCAGAATAAGGTGTGGCGCTCTAGCGTGGACATTATTGCTCATACTTCGGAGATCAGAGTCACTACGGACTGGGACCTTGATGAGCAGGCCTATATTTTTTACTTTTTGTGTGGGAGATTTTCCCTACTATGTTATTTATTACTGAACTATTCCTGTAAACCTATTGGAATAAGTATATTTGAAGACGAATTTGACAACCCTGCTTTTAGTTCTGTTCTTTCCTGCACTCCTGTATACCAGAATCTGACAATACACAAATCGAAATTATGTATAGAGAGTCTACTTACGGTTAAAAACTCGTACCATTCACTCCTCGCGGTACAGTTCACCAGAGTGCGTGGACTTAAATGTGAATAAATTTTCACTCCTGCCGAAGGTGGCGCATTTATTTTATTTATCTAATTTGTCTTACCTGAATATAAACTGAGTTTCTATGGAAGTTTTTACGTCATACAGAATTTGCAACCAGGAAGCATACAACCAAGCAAGCCGGCAGTCTTGTTGAGTTATACATACTAAGAAAGGAACGACTGGACAAGGTAGGATAACTCGTACGTTTAGATCTATATTTTCAATGTGGTAAAATCTTACTGGATCCAAGCTATTGGACTTCTGGAACAGGATCAAACGACCCGAAAAAATTAGTTCCAATGCCGGCCGCAATATGGGAGGCAGGAGGAACCTATTCAACAAGTCGTGACAGGGCTGCATTAACAGTCCATTAATAAGTAATGGAGAGGAGGCAGAGAAAAATGGAAGCGCTCACGGAGACACTCATCTCTTTGTGGTCGCCTCGTATATGGAGCTGCACTGTGTAAAACATTCATTAGTCTAGTCTCTATCGGTGGCACGTGTAGTGCTCTTTCACAGCAGACCGGATCCACAGACCGGTTAAATCCCTCATAGTAATGTTTGTCCGGATGGCAATGTATGTGATGCTCCAGCACAAGGCTCCGAAAAGTATGCGCAGAGCTTTCAAGTTTGACCACTGGAATTTCCCATACAGTTTAACGCACACAAGCAATTAGTTGCGGTTCCACTTTTTCGTAGAACAGAAGTGCGCTGAGCAGCCCTTCAACGATCACATAAAGGCTACTACCACACTTACAATGGTACAAGTTGAACAATATCTGCTCTTTGCTAGCAAAATTTTCCTTTCCTCATAGGAATTCCAAAAGTTCAAAACTGTTGTATATTCTTTGAAGTAAGAGTGTCTAGGTTCAATGTAGTGTAGTGCTCCTATTTCGTTTCCGCTAATGTTTGAAAATTGGAGCTGACCTTGAAAAGTTTCGTAAATTAAATTAGTTTCGTCTAGGGCGTAGACATTTTGTAATTACACCCTCCGGTTCTAGAAGTAGACTACGAAATTAATAAGTACCGACCTTTTCCAGCATATTACAGTTCTGCAATTGGAATACCCGCTGATGGTCTTTGAGGAATATCAGATGGGTGGAGGAAAATTCTCGTAATTAAACTTGCTCTATGCAAACAAATTGCTACCGGAAAGGTCTTCTACCATTCCAATTCCTCCGACTGTAGAGGTATCGTATATGGAGTTGCATATGTGGCAGAATCCAGGCTGGAAGCAATATTTATTGGCTTAACTCTTGGTTTCCCAAGGATTTTACGAGGAATAGTTAATACCAGGAGGTCATGTGTAACCCAAACAAATCCACATGTTCGATCCCATAAAATCCCATATAATCAACAACTGTCGGTTTCCTTTGGCTTTCACTCCGTAGCTTCCATAGTACTTGGTTTCGTGTGCAGCGAGCCTGGGAGGTTATAGGGCGGGAGGAGTAATAGGAGAGACGAAGAGTAATGCCGTAGTTTATGTGTACATACCAACTCATCTCCTGAATAATGGATCACACCATTCGTCAGAGTGATTAACAGTATTGCACCAGCAGTGGCACATCAGTGATGACTACTGCAAAAACACATTTACTGAACACATCACACAACCACACGTACCCGCGGAGACGGTTATCAAACTGAAAACTAAATCAGACTCGACAACGCTGTTTCTATAGCACTTTTTCACTCCAACTAGAATAGGATTTCTCGGAGAAAACCGTAAAATCCACTCGTTCTGAGAAGCACTTATAATTCATCCTCAAGGACCATCTTGGTACTCCATGTTACTTCCACTGAGTGAGTTCCAAGCTCCCTACAGCTTCTCAAGGGTGTTCACATTTAGTAGAAATTTGAACAGACCGTTTCAACTAAATTTAGCTAATACCTATGGTTCATAAAGTCTAGAATTGAGCTGAGGGAATATCCTTGCTAACGACAATGCCTCAGCCCCTAGTGAATGACCGCGAGTCCATAGCAAGCGAGTCAGTTCAGCATCCAAATGGCAAGAGGAGGAGCTGGAAGAAGGGAATGAGTATTTCCTCAAGGACTGAATCCGGAGGAAACCTCAGAAGGCATTACACCGTATAGGTACATGGCATTGGATAGTCATCTCAGCGGGATCATAAGGACGACTCATGAAAACACAGAGTTTGCACAGCCGACATTTGCAGCCACGTCTCTCTTTAACAGAATGTAAAGCCCACTATGCGCTTCTCTCTCCACACAGTCAAGAATGAGACCGAATTCCGACGGTCAGGCCCACGAGATTCCCGGCAGGAGTAAGACATAAATCTCGTCGCCACCATCACCTTCAGACTCTCCGACTTTACCAGAGTCCGCACTGGGTAGGTTTGCATGTCACAGGATAGGACGGGCCTTCCCACCGCCTTGAGCACATTCTTACCTTACGCACAGACGAAAAACATATACGCAAGCAGAGCCGTTACTAACGTACACGTACACCCTCGCCGGGAGTCTCCCTTATAAGGCATACATGCAATAAAGGGCGCTCGTGACACGTACGACTACGACAGGATGTACAGATCGGAAACTTCCAGATCCAGTAGAGCTCTACTACAGCTACAGAAGAAACGCAGGCATAAAATGGAGTGAACCAACTTCTCTGTTCTAATGAAAGCCAAGCAAGCGAGGAGGTAGAGGTTGGATCTACACGCAGGGACATAAATACCCTTCGGAACTCCCTCCTTGAGACCCAATGATACGACGGAACCGAGCGTATTAAAGCCTTTTAAGACGTCCCACATCGTTGTAAAAAACTGGTGATAAACCCCGTCTGACGGCCGTCATATTTTCTCCATATAAAACGATCTGTCTGAGGCTGTAACCCAGTGCAGTTACATATCCATGCTGGAGCATGCATTCAAACTAGTGCGTAACTTCCGCAAATATATGATTCCAACCCGAGCCTCTGTCCCGCTCACTCCATCTCGTCTACTTTGCCAGAAATGAGCAATAACACGTTCCATTCCTTTTGGAATTCATACATCCAACCAGAATCCTTTCATATGGGCAGATAGGACTTGAGAGTGAGAGAGAGTTCATGAGGGAGGCATAACGTCAGGCTGGATCCTTTTCAGGATTCTAGACGGGCGAACACCTTGGCAGCACATGAACATGAGCGGCTGGTAGGACGACCGCAAGTGTATGTTCCAGTAAAAAGCTTGACGATATCCAGAAAAAGGAATTCTTATAGCTCACCCCTCCCTTTCCTCCTCCTCCGGAACGAGTTACCCGAGTTCAGCAATGGGACTCCATATACTCAGCTACCACAATGAGCCCTGTCGTTCCGAGCTTAGGCACCACATGGTCCGACTCCGTGGCGTTCAATTCCTTCCTGTTGAAACCCATACGAAGTGCTCAACCTTTAGCGAGAAGTTCCCGATGAGCAGGGCATGTTTACCGTTCCCAGGGACGAGATCGGGGAGCATGTACAACCTAACCTTAAGTAGCTTTCCCTTTCTCCTGTTATCATTAAAAAGAGGATAAGCGGACGGTTAGGAGAGCTTGGAACACTTTCACCCACACTTCAAATTACAGGGACCAATGCTGGTTGTGTATATAAGGGCGTGGACAGTAGCATTAGGCGTGCATATTTTCTGTAAAACCTATACAAGCTTAGATATGTTACCTCGGCCTCACACTCTCTGCACCGCTCATGGGACACGGCGCGCGCCGATTAAAAACATACGTTCCCACTTCCCTCAACAAGACAGAATCCCGACTGTCCTCTTCAGCCGCTAAGGACTTTTAGTTTGCCATCTTTGTAAACAAGGGGAAATTGTACTCATCCCTTTGAAGTAGTTAGAAGGTAAACTTTGTCCCACAAAGTTGTACCAACCAACACACTTACGACCACTAGTACAAATGCGGTTGAAGACGTGAATTCATAACACGTGCATCAATCACCACAAAAGTTTCCGCCCCAAAGTTTTAAATCCTCCACATGCATGTTCATCCCAAAGGCTTCAACGCCCCCCGGTTCCGGTTGTTACCCTCCGTTGAGGCGGACATGGAAAACGGAATTTAATTTTCAAAGAAAAGCATCTCCCCCGCCACGGACCGACAGCAACAGCAGCAGCTGCATCTCATGTACGTTCGGGCTTCACAGGGGAACGTCGTAAAGAAAGTCGGGTATCATTCCCTCATCCTGTACCCGCCTGCCATCTAAAGATGAAGAATCAGAACTTTAGGGAAAGATAAATTGGCAAGAGTTGTAAGGATAACAAGGTGCTGCAAGAGCCTCTTCCTTATCTCGTACCCTCATTCACATTTATGAGCGTCAGCCAAGGAACGTGTGCGTGAATGTGTTGTGCCTGGTATGCTTTTAGTGTTGGGTCCATAATACGGTCTTCACAGTGCTAGTCTCCCACAGGCCGGTGTTGTTTATTCGGGAAACTGGTCCCGTGCATGCTAGTCGGCCGTAGAGGTGATTGTGTACAGGAGCAAACCGTAGTCACGTTACGCCACCCACAGCCAGAACCTGCATGCAAATTATCCTACCTCCATTGCAAAAACTCTGACTTACTGTTCAGGAGGGAAAGCGGCACGGGAGTGGTCGTTCTCGTTTATTGCAAAGATTACGAAATTACTGTAGTATGCGTGTATGTGCGAGGCTGGTGAGAATATACAGGTACTTCCTCTGCTCTAATTTACATGCAATCCACCCTGTAAATCCCCCTTAATTATCACAGTCAACACTAGACTTGCTGTAAACATGGCGGCCGAATGCACTTTCTCTTTATTCTCACCGCGTCTCTGAAGTGTCTTCCTCCTTTTTGACCTTAATAAAAATTACAGATATATACGGATACCTACATGGAAAAATAACTTATATCCTATTATATGGGAGTAGTACTGTGCCCTTGAAACTACTAAATACTTAACCACTGAGTTTTTCCCAACAAGAGAGAAAGGCTCAGAGCCTTTCTCTCACAGTCCATAAAATCCTCGCGACATTCTCCTATTATTCCATTCTTTGCATCCTTTTTCTGCCTGCACTGCATTTGTCTCATGGTGCCTGGCCTTATTTTGGGCCTTGTGGGCTTCCCCACATATTTCCGACCTGCTGGACCTCATTGGGATTTTTGAAATCGTCCTGCACCACCCACCACATTCCCTTTCATCACAGCCTATTATTATTCACAGCGGTGGGTGAAAAGTTCACAGACGGCTGAACAAGGTGGTTCCCCGGATTTAATTATGGGATGCCTTCCGGGGAAAGGGAAAAATTAATAACCCGCATTCATCATTCAGTACAGTCCGGATTCAACTACAGTATGGGCGGGGGTATTTCGGGAGAAACGGCAGGAGTCGTGCGTACATATAGTGCTCGTAGTGAGAGCAGCACCATAGCGGCAGTGGTGCACAGAATTACCAATGAGTAGGAGCAATACTATTCTTTAGACGTGACTTTTTCACAGACATCAACTCCGGCCAGCTCATCTGTTTCAATAAAATGACCGGGCAGGAAGGGCAACGAGCATGGCTCCCTACACACGCTCAAATACATTTGCGTACATATGCACTTCCAATATATGCATGTAATTTCCATCACACACTTACCTTTGGCATATCCGCTCCAGCGCCGGAAAATGAGTGAAGGGCACACAAAAGACCGGAAACTTTCACAGGAGATACACTGCAGTACTGGAGCATCCGTTTGAGTTTCTCAAACACCGCCTCTGTCTATCTTCCCACACACGAATCCCCAATTGACCGGTAAATCAAGTCTCACAACAACCATTTATTCCAATTTATTCTCAGGTCTAGCGACGAATTACTTCTAATGAAGGTTGCGAAAGAGAGTGATACTACCGAAGATCTTTTTCACAAATAATTTCAAGGGAAATGGAAATGAGCACAATGAATTGGAAATTTCTTGACAGTCACACAAGCACACACACGAATGGAAATTTTGGACTACGAGAGGACACTTGATTATATAATACCCTCGTGCAATCGTATTGATTTTACAAACGTACACAAACCCTCACACTCAAGAGTCAGTCACCAAGGAACAAACGCGCACACGAGGGTTCACAGTGAAGTGCGAGAATTTAATACAGATTGGCTCTCGCCGCTACCCCGTCCACCCTAAACCCGCTCCCACTAACTATTAATAAGGCTGGTAAGGAGCATGTTGGTGTGCTCTTGTGGACTGTGTACTTGTATGTGCGTGTAGATGTGTGCGTTCATGGTGATGTGTGGTGAAGAAGGACGTTGAGTGTAAATATTTTGGGTACAAAGGAAAAGGAATTGTGGATTCCCCACGCAGGTATGAACCTCTATAGAGCTTATTAAGAGGCAAGGGAGAAACTTTTTGAGGAGCCGTAGCCGCGAAATGTTCGGAATAGAAGATCTGCCCGAAGGGCCCTGCGCACTCGCTGAACATCGAACAAAGTTTAGATGCTGAGGGAAAGTGAGAGAGAGAATGAGAGTGAGAGAGAGAGAGAGAGAGGAGAGAAAGGCGAGGAGACGGCAAGTTGGATTGAGTAAGAGAGTTTTACGGCGAGAAAACGACACACTGCCCGTCCCGGCCACGGAAGATGAGACAAATCGTGCTGGCGAAGAGAGAGAGAACAGGGCTATAGGCGCTTAACTTCCTATGTAGAGGCCGATGCGTATGAGGGCATGTGGGTGAATACGTGTGTGCGGTGGTATGTGTGCACGGATGCACGGGATAAAACGTATTTGCAAACTTGCACTGGTGTTCCGCCCTAGCTGGGAAATAATGTGCACTACGACGACCAGGACTACTATGAGAAAGGAGAGGAAGACTGGGAGCTAGGATATGTTCTTTCCCTGAAACCGCCGCCGCCTTCTAGCCTATACATACTAATATACGCAAAGCTCCCGGATAGACCCTTTCGGGCTGTAAGAGGGGAATTTTTTCCTCACTGTGTTTGGCACACTTTGTCTATTCAGGCCACATGCCTCTGTCTCTCTCTCTCTCTCTTTCTCGCTGTCTCTCTCTCTCTTCCACCCTCACAGACATCCACTGCCGCGCTTTTCTTCCACCGACCCGGCTGAGCCACAGAAGTATGTGTGGTAGTATAGTATAAGTGTCAAGTGATTCCCTCAGTAATCTCTGTTTTCCCCTCAATTCTTTTTCCTTTTCACAATAAGGCGACAGATCCCCGATATCCTCCTTTCCTATGTCCTCCCGCGGAACTTGTATCGATTCCTCTCATAAAATTTATTCCTTTGTAAAAATTACTCTGCCGGTATAAAGTCGCTGAATTTCCCGAGGAATTGGGTGTAACGACTGGATTCGAAATCCTACTCAATTTTCACACTTGACCCTTGATCGTCTACTTCAGACTTCAAGTAATTTCGCACATTGCGTCCATAGTGAAAGTACTGCTTTCACCGTCGATGACTGCCCGGATGGTATGCCTGTGTGAGTCAGGGTTTGTTTGGATTTCCTGGTGTCCGATGAACCTCGGCTTCATTACTTTTGCATGCTTCTTGAAAAAAGGATGTAGAGGCTTTGTTGTATTAGCCCCCTATATTTATGCATGGAGCGTGGAGAGGTGCTCAGGCTGGGTACGCATAAATTTTTAATTTGACCTCATTCTAACCCCTAACTCAGTGAGGGTGGTTTGTCCTTTTTGCCAGGGTTTTATGGAAACACAAAACACAACAAGGTATTGGTAGACGTGTACATGAAGGGTATGTGCGGAGAATGTACACAACCGATGCAAGGCAAGCCATGTAGGAATTGCGTCATATGTTGTGCATTTAAGCTTGATATGGCGAAGGTCAGGTATGTCGTAAGAAATGTAGAAAGGAAATATGGCACACTTGATGTGTTCCATAAATGCCAGCGTCTTGTATTTCTTCGAGCAAAGGCCCAAATCAAGTTGCAATTATTATCTTGAATTAGAATTTTTTATTATCATTAGTATTTCTTATTATCATTAATAATTTCAATTTAGATCCATAAATAGTTAAAGGTGAAAAAAATATGAAAAGAATCCGGAGTCACATCCAAGCAACATGATGATTACTCTAGTGGCATAACCTTTCGTAACCATGCAGAGTGTTCATGTTGGATGCTCGTATTCAAGTAGCATTGGACATATTAATTACTAAAGAGGATTTCATGGAATCCGTTGTATTAGGAACCCAAGTTGATTTTCCATGTGATTTCTATAACCGAGATGGAATAAAATCTATACATGGTACTTTAACGTACCTCTAAATTTCAACTATAGTATTTACAGCGTATTTATGTAAGTAGAGAAACAGCCAGGATAATTTTCACAATAAAATTTTACTCTGTCACATATAGTAATAATATATTAATTTACTACATCACGCAATGCATGTACAGGGCCGAATGATAGTTATATATTTGTATGCACAGCCATTAGGAATAACAGTTTTTCTATCGTAATAATAATATAATAATGTTATGGAGCATCTGGCTACATTGCCATGTATTTAGCCCTGAATAATATTTTCACATAATAATTCACGTTTAATTTCTTTGCCTAATTTCCTTTTTCCTTGTATGTTCATAGAGTATATGTTACAGGGAATCCATATTAGCAGGTATTACATACAAGGAAGCGTCTTCATCAAGCATTGTGTTCACCATAGGATTGGTGACAGTAGCAGCCATGCTAATAATCTACAGCGAGAAACATTTTGTCTCGAAGTCGTTTTTTACGCACTATTTTCAAATCCATGGTCATGTTCAAATCCGTTAAAACCAGGGAGAATTACATTGTCCATCAGTTTTTAGACATTGGTCTGTGAAGATTCTGTATTTCATTTTTTGTATCCATGCTGGGAGAAGTGTTTAAACTGAACAGCGTCTGCCCTGCTCCTCAATTGCCTATTAATAATAATAACAATAATAATAATAATAATAACAATAATAATTGAACCATGATTGTGTGTTGGTGAAATTTTTGGAGTGAAAGAACGTCTTTTTCTGTATAGAAAAATGGAAAAGACGGTTATATTATTGTACAAACATATCAAATGTGAAAACTACCTGCTACTCATACACATAGTATGTATGTAATCTGGCAAAGAGTCTACTACGGAGCATCTAGACGCAAATCTTACTATAGATTTTTATAGTCATCAGTATCATCACTGACATCATGACAGCTAGGTCAGGTTCATGAATGAATGAAACCATCTGACTATGTACAAGTTTAATTACGTGAGTGTGTCTCTCTGTGCTCGTCGAAGCGTAATTTTCATAAAGAGATCAGTGCTGTGAACATTATAAGATGCCTCTTGAGGCGCTCGCGCAGCAGTCAATGCGAACATGCCCTCACATGTACCTCCACTCATCGTCTTTGCATGACATCCGTATGAACATGAATCATTATCATTTTACAAAAGTAAGAAAAAATCTACGAAAATCCTATGGGGAGAGTAGCGCTTAGGAATTATACATTCATGACAACTGTAACTTTTGCACGTCCACCCCCGAGGTATTATAACAGTACAGAAGTAGAACATTCACTACGACTTTTGATGTGGATTTTATCAGATTACATCACTATTTTACGCATGCCTAGCTTTTTGTACAGTTGATCAGACACTATGAATTGCACAACTAAAATTCTGATTCCAATCCTTTCATACCTTACAATCTAATGACGCTGGTAAAGTTTAAACTGCAGCCTGTTCTTTCCTTCAATGCGATGAACCCGTCAAACCCCGGAGTTGGGATTATTGCACAAAACAGAACTGCTTGGGATAAGCATGCTACATAACTTCAGGATGACTAGTACATTGAACTACTAAACTAGCCTTACGTCCCTTCGAATCCCCAGTCACTCCTGGCCACACCGGATGCATCCTTTCGATTAGATGGCAGACAAATCTTGAACCAAAACTGAATCTGAAGTCGTTGTTCCTTCTAGAAATTAACATGTAGGCCGTACTTGCTAAGAACAGTTGTGTGCAGATAGATACGGACAATATTTACACTCGAGTGCGTTTTACTTATGTCCCCATAAAGTATATCATTATATCTTACATTTGTTGCGAAGTCCTCAGTCGCACTCTCACTTTCCATCCAGTCCGTATAGTTTCCTACTTCACAATATAATCGTCTCTATCAGCAGTCAGAGTGTAAATTACACACTACCGCAAACTTTTCTTTCCATGCCAATCTCTATTTCTTTACAGCATCAGCTTTGAGCAAAGTTAATCAAATCCGACCATTGCTAATCAATAGGATTCTAGCTAATAAGAATTGCTAACCTGACTAGTGCGACAATGCGCAATATTTGCCGTCTATAACTGCTGTTTCTTACAGCGATTCGGGTAACTTTTTAACGTTTACATTTAAGCCATCTAAATTTAATCTTGTAGTAACCGTAGTAACAGCTCAGATCATATGGTTAACCGAAGCAAGTTACAAAACGCTTCCTGACTTACGGCTAAACAACAATTCCAGACGATTAGATGTATTTCCCTGCTCTCGGTAGTGTAATTAATTCGATTTTGTTCATATTACTGAGTCGGTGCTGCAGTGGAGGATAGCGTGGAGCGGGGGAGTTGAGGTATTTCATGTGCTGCCTTGACCTTAAATTTGGAGTCATCTTGTAAAAATAAAATAGGAGGAGCGAACCAAACATGCTAGAGATCACAGAATCCAGACAAAACATGGCTACACGAAAGGGAATAAAAATGAGAACTGGACATGCAATTGCAGTTCGGAATCAGTGTTATTCATCATCATCATCAACAAAATGAGTTACACAACGTAAAATACACAAATACAAATAAACGAACAGAGTATCAAAATTCTACACTCAAATTTACAACGGATCTTTTGTAATTATCATACAACAGGAATAAATACAGAGCAGTTCAGTTGTACATTTTTTCGAGAAAAACCGCCATCGCCGGGTTTTTCGCAAACTTAACAATAATTCTTCTCTCGATAGAAATTTCACAAGTCACTGCGGTGAACAACACATGACAAAGATCGTCTCAGTATTTGGTACAGAGACATACTCAAAACAGTGACGTTCGTCAGTGTTACCTACCTAACAGCTACGATGGAATTTACTTCCCTAAGAATAAACTAGGTTTCACACGCCTTGAGTGGATACTACTTAAAACGAAAGTAATTTACATGCTGAAAAAAAGCTTCAAACGGAGCTGAGTCCCAGGATTTTTGGTTCCACAGCATGATTGCATCATTCTTGTAAAATAAGAAAATAAACGCATGCAAAGAAGCACGCGGATCAGAACGGAGACGCAATGTATACAGTGCGAACATTTTGAAGGTGCTCCAACTTAAAAACTCAAAGTTTCAGCATGATATAAAGCAAGACCACGTACGGGTGAAACTCCTCCTCCTACCCCTCCCCATCTTTCGACACTAGGCTGTGGCTTCATCCATGTCATTCGAACCGCCAGTGCACTCCAAGGGCAGTGCTTAGTTATGGATACAACAACAAGTTTTAGTCTTTCTCCAAACTTCTTACGCACTAACATACGTACATTTAGATTACACGAATCAATTGTGCCTAAGTTCGTACCTAATATCTGGTTTTCCCAAACAGTCCAACATGCAAAACACATGAAAAATCTGTTTGATATATACTTACCCCATACACATCCAGCATAATCTAATCCACGCGTTACAACATGTACAAATTTATAAACGAGAGATATATTATGAGCCTTTATCTATTTCCTGGTTCCCGAATATTTACTTCTAACCTAATAGTTTACATTAACGATGTAAGGTGACAACACCATCGAAATACTGAGAATGGAAGAGCAAACAAAATAACCGATGAGTTATTTCCCCTCGCGTTCGAAAATAATGAAAGAAATGTCCCTAGTCGTAAAACTTTCGCGGTTGCCATGAATATAATCATTTCAAAATATATCAAAAGGGATACATTTTTCAAAGTCTGCAAGCCAAATTTTCATCAGTTTTTGTCTCTTCAACGACATGAACGACAAAACTTAATTGAGATCTCGGGCGATTCTCTTTAATGCTATAATTTTGTAGTCTCGTCAGCGTGTTTCAGTTTCCGATAAGGTAGACCAGCTTCAAAGAAAGGCTATACACTGGTTCTCGAGAAAAAATTCAAGTTGCAGCCCGTATAGTAAGTTGTACAGATATTAGAAAATAAAGGACAGAAAATTGTTGCCAATTATCCAGCCCGCTGAAGTTATCCATACCGTGCAAGGTATATCCTTACGTGTTAAAAAAGCTCCAAAAAATAATGAAATGGATACAGACTCATTCGTTACAAATGGAAATGCATTGTTATTAATAATAATAATAATAATTATTCTTTTTGTGTTCAGTAAACTATATGCTTTCACCACCACTATCATATGCTTCCAGACAACTCAGCTCTACACTAAAGGATATACTATATGGCTTTGGTGACAGCGTTTGCAAGTACATAAGGAACTTCAACAAAGAATTTACAGATATATGTTTATATAAAGGTGGTGCCAAAAAAATCAATAACAATATTCCTCTTCATCCTATTGAGAGTAAGATTACCTGTAGTACGCCATAACTAAAAATGGGTGAAAATTCAAAAAAATTATCTCAGTACTTGAACATCCTCGCGAACAGATGAGGCATTTATGAGTTTCTACGACGACCTAACTAACGCTACTGACAGCTTGAGAAACTAACTCCCTCGTCCCGACTTGGTTCGTACACTTAATTTCATTTACCATCATTAAGTAAACACGTGCTAAACTTTGAAACAGCTTCAAAGCATTCGAGAAATGCCCTTTATATTTATTCTACAGGTGTAACACGGATTATTTTTTTCATTCTGCAAAAAATCAAGTGTCCGATTAATGGCAGGGCTGATTACAAATACGAGACGTTTCACGTGAAAAAGACTGCGCATTTACGAATCGTCATGTTGCCCGAGTCACATGATTATAATGGCTTCAAGGTTCTGCAGACTTTGTGTTGTCTTCTGTTTTCTTTTCCAGAAATTTTGTAGTTTAGGATTACAGATGTGGCGGCGATTTGCATCTACCTTCGATTCAGTTCAATTTTTATGGCTGCAAAAGATAAATAAATTCGTCAATTATGAGTGAGACATAATCAAATAATTAAATTGCTAACAAAGAGACATTACCATCGATAATTTCCGCTTTAATTTTATAAAGCTCCTTCCGAACTTCCTTTAGTATGTCTTGTTTCAGTGCGTCCAAATCGTTATCGTACGATGTTCCATTACCGTTCACCACGATACCTGAACATGCGTCCGACCCCGTGCGTTTTCTTGTGTTACTCTTAGGCGATGAAGGAGTTTCTTTCTTCACAGGTGGTTTAGAGTCCGTTTCGTCATCCTGCTCAAACACAAACACTACGTTTACTTTATGACACAAGTTCAACTTGATAAAAATTACACTATGCCGTAACTCAAATGTTTATCCGACAACATTTTCCGCTCCAGAGAATCCAAGGATTTAATAATGGAAAACTTTTTCCTTTACCAAGTCTTGATACACATATGTGGTTGACATTCCATTAAATTATAATAAGGGTTATACGGACTGCATTTCTACAAATGCTACCACTGCAGTAATATGAGGAACCAAAGTACAAACCCGAATTTCACTCCTACAAGACACTACTGAGATAAATAAGATAATTCAGGACTCCGCTCTTTTCAAAATCAATTCTTTTACGAGGGGGTTGTTGCTAAAATGGAATCATCACGGTATTCACAACAATCCAAAAAAAACATCCCACAAGAAGATAGAACTGGAAAATAACTGCATGGTGCAACGTGAAGGAGTACGTTGGAACTTTTACCCTCCTGCAAAGTCCATTCAGATAGGCATGACATGACCATAGGAAAACAAAGGCGGCCCACGCATTTGTACTACCAACTTACTTGACTATTATGCGAATTATTATTTTGTAGCGCTGGCACATTCGGAGCAGAGTTTTCCTTCACCATTGCACGTCGCCTGGCCAGAGTTTTGGCCATTTCATCCATGAGTGAGGTGCCGCCTCCGCCGCCCGACGGAGCTTCCGCTGCGGTCCCATTTGTGCTTGTTCGATTTCCTCGCAAAGTTCCATAGATACTTCCGCTACTGGCGCTACCACTACTGCTACTACTCGACGTGCTCGTTGTGCTTATTGCGTCGGGCTGCTGGACGCGATTGGCTTTCCTAAGATGGGCGTTAGCGAGTGCTGCTGCGAGTGAACCTGAGTCTCCCCCACCGCCTGCCAATGGCCCGTTTGGCATCGGCGGGGGTGGAGGTGGAGGACCCCCACCACCGGCGCTCACACCACCACCTCCAGAATTCCCATTCATCACCACCACTGGAGACACATTGTTAGCGGGTGGTGGTGGAGGGGGTGGCTGTGGTGCTGAGTTTGTTCTGTGATGACCTGGAGGGGCTCCGCCGGGTACAACAACTGGAGTGTTCGGACTACTCAGAGATGGCATGATTCCTTCAAAATTAAAAACAAGACGATATTCAAAGTCAGAAGATTCAATTTCCTGGAAAACAGGACAAACATCTTATCACATCCTCCACGGCAGATGTCTACGTTACCTTGTTGCTGAGGTTGCGACATCCGCCTTTCCTGAATCATTGCAATGTCCTCCCGCGTCATCGTCCTGTACCCCATATCTTCTTCGCTAATATGGGGGTGGGATAGCGGTGGGGGCTGCGGCGGCGGCTGTTGTTGTGGGATCATTTGTTGTAGCGGTTGCTGGTGCACCTGTTGTTGCTGTAACTGTACTTGTTGTTGTTGCTGAGGGTGCGTCTGTGTCATGTGCCCCGGGATCGTGGCAGAGTTCATATTGTTCGGTATCCTCAGCGGCCCGATATTTGCATTGTTGAGCGCTTCCACGGCATGCATCATGGCGAAGGCAAAGGCTTCTGCATCATCTTTACTACTAAAGTTTAGTCCGTACACCTGACGATTATCCCTCCACTGGTGGAAGGTGGCTGTGGCTTGGTTATACTTGAGACCCTTTAATATGGAACAGTTTATAACGACTTCTTGGTCATGGAGCTTCCGCCCGACCACTCGAAAACTATTGTTAACGGCATGATGATAGATATGGACTTTGGAGAGTCCAGACGAACTTCCGCTTGGGACCCACTTCTTCGCCGACTCATCGTAGATCATCACAGATGCACGGGCAGACGCTATGCTCTGCTCACTGAAAGGAGACAAGAAAACAGGGATTTTTACTTCACTCTCCACGTACAAACTCGTCTTCACTGCCCTCCGAGTCAAAGCATTATTAATTCTAACATGCCCTCGCATTCCCCATTAGTCATCGTCGGACAGATTTTGCGCATGATATGAATCACTCCGGAGGACTCTTACCTCCGCACGCCTTAACTTCCTCCTCCCCTGACACTAGCAGCAGTTGCTGTAGCTTACATCATAAAGCACCTACTTATAATACCCACAGGGTCCAGCACCGGGAAAGCCCAAAAGCAACCCAACCCAGACGTCAGTCCTACCCTTTTCATTCCGTCCAGAATCGCAAATCCTCTCACTCAGTCATTCCGTGTACCTCAAAACTTCGTACCGCCCCTGCCATCGAAATGCCAGGCTATGACTCCATCCTCTAGCGTGACTAAAAGACTAACGTGCCAACCATAGAACGCAATAACCTTTTCCTTCCTCGCACTTCAAACGAAGCCAACAAGTCTAAAACCCCACAATTCCAGAGCTCAAATTTTGAGCGACCCACACATTCCAACCATCGTCCTGGCTCCACGGTATTTCGCAACATGATCCCTACATCTTGCAGATGATGCACCCTTCACCTAGTACGAAAAATCCATCCGTCCATCCACCAGGCTTTCCTGCTGCTCCACGCCATCCACCACTCACAGACGAGTCTACCTCAAAAACTCCGTCTTTGAAAATATGTCCATGAATCATCATCATCACCACCACCACTTCTACATGCAGCCCCGGAGCCCAGCGGAGGCTACAATCATAACACTACATACTCCAAACCCTCTACAATAAGAGGAACCAGGTCAGGGACAGGAAAAATCAGCAGCACTACCCACTATTATTCCCACTGACAAGCTAATCGATGACACGCATTCTACTTCCTAGTCAGGGGCTCTATTATAAGTGTCATTAGTTTGAGAGCCAATTCGCAGCGCCCTTTAGCTAATCCGATCGAAGCTCCCCAGGGCTCCGCAATGCTCTCTCCACGCCAGTCAGTCAGTCAGCCAACAAGCCTAGCGTATGCTGCTGTTACTACCACCGTCGTCGAAGTCGAATCCACCAAGAATACCGTCGAAGGAGACATCATATTCGCAGATCCAGCAAATTCCTTCCAAAAAATTATTCCAATCAAAGATTCCGGCTTCTTCCGACCTATGAACCCCTCCACTTAATACGCGTACTCAATGTATGCGTCAGTGTGTCAATCATCCGTACCCCATCATCTCTCCATCTGTTCCGCCACTTGCAAATACGATAAGGCTGCTTGAGTTGTACGGGATTACTCCAACGTAATCAAGCCATCATCACATCCGTTATCATGTCATTTTTCTCCTCGTTCCGCCACAATGACCTCAACGCTCATCGGCAAATTTGACAGGGTACACACTGTACTGCGCAGTGCTCGCTGTGTAGCAGTAGGAACTCATTAGCACGGGATGGGGTACTTTGGACAAACGGCCCGTATTATCAGTGTCCTACTCCGGGCCAATGATCATCATGCATCCAAAGCACATTCATACACACGGAGTACACATTACACATGCACAACCCACTGAGCAATGAAATACTAGTACAGGATAACCACTACTACTTACAGCAGGGTAGCATGCGTGATGCAGAGCAATAGACACTCTGTCCGTTTAAACTACTGCTACTACTACTGCTGCTACTATACTGCACAACTACATACAGATGATCATGATCATGACTGTTGAACTATAGAGCTAGCTAATGGATTCATTCATCCGTCTTCAGTCCTCTCGCTCGCACCACCAGGAGCCGTCGTCAACTGCGAGTACGTCTCCGCTGTGCGCACATGTGGAAATCAATGAAGCGCACGGCTCATCTTAACACACCCGATCCCATTATTGTGCACATTTTCCCATATACCGCGGGAAACCCTACTTCAACACATACAGCATACAGCTAATTTCTTCCGATCAGTCAGACACACAGACTGGGATGAGAGTGCTCACAAGTTCAAAAGATACGAACCAAGGCAGTCGGTGCTGGATATGCATGAACTCTCATACTCACTATACCATGACGACGCAAGTCAGTATTTATCACTACCCAGCTGACAGTGAGGCTACTGACTTCTTATCCCATTATGTAAACAATCACGACAGGCCGAAACTACTAAAAACCAACGGAGTTCCATCATAATAATCCATTAATCCACCTCCTTCCAATCCTCCCATTCTCACAATTTAGCATTGATCTGGCCAGCACGATACAGGCTCCCTCGTCCAGAAAATATCATCATGTGTGCAGTGTGCAGTACAAGAAAATAACAATCCAAGATCCATATACACACACATTTTGGCAATTTGCGACGGGACTTTACGCCGAATATAATGATCATACTTATGCCCATTCTGATGATTCCAATACTTCCAACATGCTTCTACCAACAACATTCAGCTCAGAATCCTTGCATCCTCTTCCTCTAGTAGCCGTAAGCAGTTGAAGCATCGTAACCATTACACCCGTCAATACCATACCATATGCTCGGAAAGCACCCGAACATATTTCAATACTGTCGGCAAACTTCTTCGGCAAAGTTATCATCAATTTCATTTGTGCTCAAAAAGAAGGAGACGGAGAAGAGCTGAACCCTGAGCATCCCATAATCACATCTAAAGAGGAAGATAGGAGCAACAAGAGATGGGAGGGATGAGAGCACCCCTCGGTAATAACGTTACCAAATTCGTCGCCATAATAACTCCCCACACCCTATCCATGTGCACATAAAAATTACTCCACTACTTCCCTCACAGCCAATTTCCACTCCACACGCACACACAAACACACTTTTCCTACTACCCTCACACGCACAGGCCAACGTTGTAGTAGCACCACCAGTACTACCACACACAGCAAATAAATACGACTCCCATGCTACGCCTATTTCGCCCAGAAAAAGGATTTACACACGCCACCCTCCTATGCATACAAAAGCCCAGTCCTATACAGTAGAAGCATAACCCTAGCTCAGTCTGTGATGATGTGTTGTGTACGTGTGTGTGAGCGCAGTGTTGGAAATGCCTTGGAATTGGTTGGAAATTCATTGCCGCTCGTAGCGAACGGAAGTAAAAGTAACAAGGCTCCAGGAGCAACGTGAATATAAGCACTAACAGTAGCTTCTACGGCTCAACCCCTCCAACCTATGCAGGCAGGCAGACAGGGAAGAGTTCACAAAAATGTGCCTTTAAATGTTTCAAAACCCTGAGAATCCCGTACTCACATCCACACACAAACTCACGGACTCTCCACCAGAGTTTTTCCAGCAAGCGCATCTCTCCATCGTAATTCGTCTCATCCTCCCAACAAAACATTTCGACAGCCCCATGGCCTGCTATACTGCATATGCCAGGAGCGGGGAGGCGGCGGCAGCAGCTGAGCAGTAGCATGCGTACAGGGTGTCCCACACGTGTATGTCACTCGTTCCGTCTGTCTCGTCTGTTTTCCCGCTCGAGCCTGCACGCCTGCTCGCATATCGAAGAGTTTGGTGCCAATTGTGACCTGAGGACTTTAGATTTCGTGTTTTAACTTCAACTTATATGGGACACTTTTTTGCGTAGTACACGTAAACTAGGTGGCGCAAAAACACGTGCAATAGCGCGTTAGATAGGTCTTTCCTTATCGCTTTCGGTTCGGTGCATCGTTATTCTTCCTGCGTGAAGTGCCGAATAAACCCCTAAGTGAGTAAGGCCAACAGACTGCAGAGGAGAACTGTCAACAGCTGAGTACTGGACGGGAGGGGCCACTTCAGGAGCCTCGGATTCGAGAACTTTTTTGGCGACTCCTGTTGCGAGTCCACATGCACCAACCCTAATCCCACTACCATAGCGATCTAGCCTATCTAGCACGAGATGACGGCGAAATGCGTTATGTACGAAGGTGGTTAAGATTCGAATCCAAATGCGCAATTTGCTGGCAGTTGCATTCTGGTTTGGTGCATTTGAACTCTTTTGGTGTAAGGAGCATAGAGGAAAACTCTTTCTCTCGGACGAATTACAGGCGGGGTTGTCCCAAATATGGAAAGTGAGAAGCAAAAAAAGAGGTCCTCCGAAAATTTTTGGCCACCGGCTATACTACTTGCCGGCAGGGGGTGTCTACTTTTTCCTCACACTGGTTAGGGAGTGTCTTCCCAAAAATATTTCCCGGAGGGTTCTATGGGTTGCGACGGAAGTAGGGGCTTTCCTCCATGGCAATGAGGATGGGGCCTGGGAACCGTTGCGTTACACCAAACGTCAATTGCACCAAACGCTATTTTAAAAACTCTCAGGTCTGATTGGTACCAAACTAGTCGATCTTCGACCAGGTTTTCCGGCTCGAGCGGGACAACATATGTGACATACAGTTCTGGGACTCCCTGTATATTGCCACTTTGTCTGTCAGTGAAGTATTGCGCTCTAAACTAAATTCGCTGGTAACACGGTAATGTCAGTTTGACTGCATAACAACGAGTTAAACAGAGAAGGATACCTCTCAGAGCCAGCCCGTATGCACGAGCATCATCATGTGTGCATAACAACCGAGTGTAATTTCCTTCCTCTCTATCTCTCTCCCACTCCCGCACTCCTTCCATCAGCTTCGCCTTCTTCAACGTGCGGCCCACCCGTTCCGAATCCCAAAACTCCAACAGCCGTATCGCACTGGGACGGGCGGACTAACTAACTGACTTGAGAGGGAGCGCCTCTCTAACCCTAAAAGGTATACTTTCATACACGTCCTTCCTTCCTTCCACACATATAGATAAATAGAGCATCGGAAACACACGGAGGATTTTTCTCGTGCGCTCACAGTAGAAGAGTAAGTCCAAAAAACTGCTGGCTGGGTACGGCTCTCCCTCTCTCTCTTTCACACACACACACACAAACACACACAAGCACGCACACACACAGTAAAGTTCCTCTTAGAGGCTTCCCTTCCCAGGCACACAAACATTCTTGTACACACGAAAGAACTGAAATGCCGAAAGGGAGAGCGAGAAAGCGACCCGGAGAGGTATTCCTCCGATTCCAGCTCCATCCTGTCGCAATAACCCACTGAAAATAATGTCCTCACAATCTTAAATTTCTAAATCAATATCCCCCGACTACTACTACTACGTAGTAGAGTAGTAAAGAGGCTCGATGGAAAAGGCTAACTTTTAATGCTTCTCCAGTCTAAACGAATGGAATATCCCGGAGGAGATTGTGTTTCTGTATGCATGCATTAGTATGTGGTGTGTGTGCATGCATTCGTATTAGTATATATGTGTCCCTGCATGCGCACAAGCATCAGTATGCGTCCGTGCGTGCGTGCATGTGTGTTGATGTGTATTTGTGTACACACACAGAAAACCTCCTCCCGCACTCCACAATGCTTTAGCCTAAGTAAACATACACACGCTGCTCCAAATTGCTTTCCGATAATCCTATATCCTTCTCTGCTCTAAATTCAATCCAAAAAAAAGTTTATTTTCACAAAGGAACCCAGGCATTCAATCCATAGCTTATTACAAAAGTCAAATCTATATTCTATGCCGTCTGATAAGTCTCATACGACAGCCACTCCACAAATTCCAGTCTGTGTGTGTGTGTGACAAAAATCCAACCCTGACAAAAACAACCAGGACGACGACTACGATGAAATGAAGACCCACAGGGGTAATTTTCAAGTTCAATTAGCTTGACGACAGCCATGATGATGTTGAAAGCTTGTCATGTACCTCTTTGCTCTGCTCGTGCTGGCTAATATTCCAGTCATATGGAGGCCCACATATGCTGGTTGGCCCGTCATCCCGACGGAGGGGAAACTTGCGAGTTTAAAAACATATGTGCCCCGGGTCAAAGGCCGACTGACGTATACACGTATCACTTTCAACTCTTCAACTTTTCACTCTTCAAAAACAACCATCATCACACTTGTTCGACAATGACCAGAGGTTTTTCTCTCCCACACATAACACAGTGTACTACACAGCCCTCTTTTTGAAGAAACAGCCTGCATCTCAGGACACATACGTCCAGCGGGGACGGGCTCTGCAAATCGATTTGATCGACAGGGAAAGCGAGCCGCACATCACGCCGCATGGGATGCACATCGACTGCAGGCACAAGCACACACATGTATGTGTCATGTACACGCACGCAGACACATACACAAAACACATAACTTGTTCAATCAATCAATATTTACACTTGAATCTGTCTCACACGCCGAGTGGAAGTGACTGACACATGCAAGCATGCGACCTTCCCTTCCCATCATCTCATCTCACAGCTATCACGATCATCATGAGCATATGAGCATACTATGAGCAACCAGTCCAAGCTGGAATAAAGGAGACCGAGTCATTTAGAGCCTAATTAGCCCTTTTTTACGAGCAATGAAACGTGAGACTGAACAAACATTCTTCCAATCACGCTCCACTTCCATCAGTTAACTTCCCTCCCCTCCTCCGTCACGTCGTCGTACTATAGTAATCATTATCAACTCCGCCGTCGCCCCAGAAATGTCTCACTGCCATTTTCATCAAGTCCGCCACCACTGCCACCCTCGCCAAACTCAATGAGCGTAACCCTATCTCAAAAGACATCCAAAATCTAATTAAGTCAATGCATTAGATCCCCGAATCCCACACCACTCTTATGACTACAATTATCCTCCCAAATAATGCCCTCAATTTTTCCCCGTCTCGTCCCGTCTCCCTTCCTCCCCACTCATTTCCGCACCCTGGAAGGTCGGTCCCCCGACAGACACTGGCGCCTTACGCAACTGCAATACGCTGAATACTAACTACCCCCTTCCATCCCCTTCCTTACTCCTACCAATCTGAATAATTTCCACGCAACTTTCCCCACTTCCAGGCGAGATTAGAGCCATTCCGCCCCCCCCCCTCCTGCAACTTGCGGGTACGGTAGAAAATCCTTTGGATAGTTTCCCACATCAGCAGGAGAGAAAAGCGTGCAAGAAGTGTATGGAAACTTCTAGGGCATTCCGTTCCCACTGCCTCCGCGCCACGATAGAACGCGGGTGTTGTGCATACGTCTACATACACACTTCCCCTGTCGCAACACAACTCCCCCACATCCCCCCGATATGTGAGTCACTTCCGAAAAGCCCGCCTGAGGAGATGATCTGATAATCAAATTCACCCCACAGCATCATCTCCACATCATATTTTCTGCTGCACTTACCCTCCCTCCTAGTTCCCCCTGCTGGCGGTGATACGTAAAATAATATAATGAAATCCCCGCCCCGCTTCGCAGAAAAAGGTCCAGTCACTCTCACCAGCCAGGGGGAGGATTTCGGGGAATGTGAAACATCCGGAAGGGTACTACAGAATCAGCGGTTGAGTAGGACAAGCTTTTTTGTCACAACTTCCCCACCATCGCCACAAGCTCCCATCTGCCACCACTCATACAACTACCACACAAACTAATCGGATTTCTCCATCATATGTCCCACGACCCACGACATTCTATCACCCTCCACTACTACTGTGATTCCCCTCCCGGCCCTCTTTTACAATAATGGAATGACATATTTCTTCACCCGCCTGACTCTCACATCACCACCACCGCCGTAATCATCATCATTTGTGTGTGCGATGACTGATGATGATCCGCTCCGCATTCCCCATCTTTTACACGCACTAATGAAACTCAATGAGCGAGAGTTAAAGGAGGCAAGGAACTATGGGCTCACTAATAACACAGAGTGAGCGGCAGCGGCAGAATGTCTGCATGTCTACGTGTTTGTGGATATCATACAGTCATACGGGCTAGCCAGCCGTCATGGAACAAATGTCGAGCAGTAAAGTGCACTCTACTCATCCGGAGCGCGGAACTGTGCAGCTCTCTGTCCATGTTCCGTCGTCTCCACCCGTGCTCTCAATTGACTACCACCACACAAACTCACCCACACAAACACACACACACACACTACATTACTATACAAACTCTACAACTACTGTTTACACAGGAACAGTGGGTATCTGACAGCAGATCAGGCGATGGCAAATTAAGAGCAACATCCTATAACTATCACTATCATACACTTACAACCAGCTACTACATTTCCTCCCCAGCCGTCAGCGTATTATGTGTCCTTATTAAAACTTGTGTTTCCACACATTATACACAAGCACCCGCTATGCAGTACTACTATACTCCTACTACTTCTACTGTACTGTCACAGGCACAACACATGCGCAATGGCTGACGCATTCAACTCACAGCGTGAATCTCCGGCATATTTGTTCCGCGGAACAAAGGGTTGCAGACTCTGCGAAGCAGGGACATTGTAGGGACAGATTACCTCAGTTAGTCAGTGAGTGCGACTCTGAAATGCGTTAAATCTCATCCGGCCGTGGTTTAGTTGGGGATGCTGTGCGTGTGTGTGTGTGTGTGTGTGTGTGCATGAAGTCGCCGCCAGAATTAGAGACATTGATCCCTAAAGACTCAACTAGTACCTCTTTATTCGATTTAACTACTCTCCCAAATATAACTATAAACACATGCATACAGATTTACAGATTTTACGTAGAAAATAAAGACAACTAGACTGGATAGACAGGCCAGACCAATCCCGTGCAGCAACTTCTTCGCCTACCACCACCGCAGGGTGTACATGAGTGTATGTGTGTGTGTGAATTGTGAATGCAGCTCCACTGTGATCGTAATGCCTGACACCGGCCAATTTTCAGCTCATTCCCAGCACCCATCTTTTTTTAAATGACTCTTAAAAACTAATGATCCGAGTACTTCTCAAACCACTATTATTCCCATTGCTTCTCGCCCGACTTAAATCAATGGGATTCAAAGGGATGATAAACGGACATGCGGGGGATATTAATCCCATAGTATCATCTTTGGTGCGGGTCATTAAAATCCACTACACTAAAACCACACAGAGTCCCAAATCATCATCATGAAAGATTATGATAACCTGTTATAAAGACATGCGTTATTCTCCAAATTTACTACTCCGCCAGAGCCCACTGCCACACCATGCCACGCCACGCCATGCCATCCCATGGTTGGCTCAATACACATTATGAGCCAAGACGTGCGTACGCGCGACTCCACCAAGAACTTGTCCCCTCCATTATTACTGCCAGGCAGGTTGTCACTGCCAGTATCTGTATCCGTAGTCTTCTGTAGCTACACTAATACCTCCGGAGCATGTCTGTAGGCTGTAAGTTAGTGCCATAAATTTCCTCCTACCACAATTAGCACTGACCACAATAATTTACTCACGTCTCCTCCACCAGCCAATCCGAAAGCAACTCTTTCAACTATAGTCAGTGCAAGTCACTAATTTCAAAACCAGTTAGCTGCTGCCTGAGCCAGTAAATAATATCTTGCACACATCTAAGTCAGTCAGCCAGGACAGCCACAGCCTCGTCGTCGCAGCATAGATACTTCGTGTAGTTGCTACTTTAAACAAAGAGAGCATTCGACACAAGCTACTCTTATACTTGCATCAATGTAATCCGAAGCGCATAGTAATCTCCCTCTCATTTTGAGCCCCTCCATGCGTGCCAACGGCGGGGCTCATGATCTCCAATATTAAAAGGAGAGTTGTGTCTCACATGACTCTCATTACACATGCAGTACGGTGGAGCAGAGCATTCATTGTCACAATGCAATGGGGGAGGGTACGTCGCATAACATATATTATCATTACTGCTACTACTACTACCATCTGAGCAACAGGACCAACTTGAACACGTATGTCACGAAGTCAATCAGATGCACAGACGTGAACCTGACCCTATTTCCCCACCTCCCTACTTTATTCAAAGAGGGGCGCCTGTGTCCACACTCCAACGAGTGGTAATAGCTAGCTATTGAGCCCCAGTAGTAACCTTCAAGTCTCCCCTTTATAATTAAACTTCAAAAGCCAAACGATCCTGGTGTAGCCACTACCACGGAGCCTCCACACGCACGCACTGAAATGCAATAGTGCATGTACATACAAAAGCAGAACCTACGACCAGACCTTCCCGTTTTTACGATCACCATTATCAAATGGGACTCCCATATAACTACGGTGGAAATCCCTTTGTTCTACTCCGCCCCTACACCACGAGCTTTCAGTGTATGAGAGTTCTGAGTCTCAGTCAGAGCCCATCGTGCCCATGTATAACCTTATCACATTCAGCCAGCTGGCCCGGACGACCCGTATACGCATGAACGCATCAAGCCACCACCGTTCCCGCACGCACCAATCCTATGCACGGCTACCGTGGTGGATCCAATCCAGAACAAAAACCCCATTCGGAACTTCACTGCATGCAGTACATGCATAGTTCCGCATATCTGGTATCTGTATAGAGTACGTCCCAGATATGCCGAGCTTGTGGACGTGGGGCTCAACCTTTACTACTAATACGCGCCTCCTAGAAAGGTGACAGAGCAGATCACCCTTCCCGCGGCCCGTCCTCCCCAACAGCATCAGCTCATGTTACTCTCACAGTTTTACAGCCCGCCTGCCAGCCACGACTAGTCCCACATGATTGATGACAGAGCAAGCTGGGCGACGAGATGCGGTGGTGGGACGCGCGCTCACACGCACAAACGGTAGATTCCAAATTTCTAATTAATTTACTGTAATATCAAGCACAGTCACCCTGAGGAATGCCTCCCATTCACCCGGGTCAGCGGTCCCTCAATAAAATGTCGTAAGAGTCTTTAATGAACCACTTTACAGACCGCGGATCATTATACATGCAGATGTATATAGTTTTTATTCCGGGGTCAAGGGACGGGGAACAGAGCAACCGCTGCCGAATGAACCAGTAGTAAAGCAATGAGTAAGGTAGTAAGAATCCAACATCCAAAAACGATCCGACTTTATTACCAGTAACGACCGCCTTGTAAAGGCTATATCCTGCTGATCAGGTCTGACTTCCTTACACAGCACACGATGTACCGACAGCACACATGCACACACACACACACACACACACGCTCACATGATCAACGTACCGTCCGTTGAGAAAGAATAATAATGATAATAAATCCTAAATTGGAATAAAACCCGGAGCAGAATATACTCTCCCTACTATCCCTCACACTCCCAATTACGTTTACATCCCAATAAATGGGACACGTTCATCCATAACGTCATATGAACTAGCCGTACACGGTCATTTCCCACACCCCATTCTCCGAAAGGCTGTATTACACGCCGTCCCACACTCAACAACACATGGACACGGAGATGAATACTCCACAGCTTCCGCGGTGGGAGAGTCGCCAAAGCTAGAGTCGGATCAATAAAACCGTCATCAGCCTCGTCCCCGAGGAATGAGATTCGCAAAGGTATATAAAGGTGGCAAAGCCCACCTTTTCCTTCAGCATTTTTCTATTATTCCCCTCTATATACTCATTCAGACAGGCCATTCTATAGTGGGTCGGGGACGGGAGAGTAAACGGCGGCTGCCCAAAGAAGTAGTAAGTAGACTAATTTCCTCTCGCAATATCCTCGCCATATTATCGGACGATGAACGTATTTCATGTCCGCCCTGTGTGCAAGAAGACCTCTGCCTCTCCAACTCTCATGTAGTCAAAATACCGCTGCTGTGGTGGTTACATATATCCTTGGGTCCAACTGGAAGCAGGCAGGCTTATGAAGCACCACTCCACCAAGTTCACCCCTTGAAACACATATATTCCGGTACAACCTCCAAAAGTGGCCGAGGAGATAAGACTAAAAGCTTTTTCCCTTGGAGCAAGTGGTCATGTGCAAAAATAAAACAGGACTTCTCCTCCCTGCTAGTCAGCTTACGTCGTAATACGCTCTATCCCATTCAAAAATAATAGTAATATCCAACCCCAAATCCCGTGGAGACAAGAAGCGCCAACAACAGCTCACATAGCCCTACTGATATTACTCAGGAATAGAACAAGACCGACAGTTCCGCGGTGTGGCCAGCCAACCTTCTTGAAAAACACAAAAATTAGTGTTTGTTTTTTTTCCTCTTCGGCCGTGGCTTCCATAATAAACTCTCCTCAACCCTACTTCCAAACTTGAACGCATATACATTCTCAAAAGTACGCGGCCACTTAAAAACCAGTGACAACGACGGGCCGACCGCAGAAAGTCATTAGCAAAACTGTTACAATAACCGCAAGGCTAATGCTACATAGCTAGCTGCGGCGGGGAACAAAGCACACAGCCAACAACAACATCATAAAGCCCCTTTATAACACATTTATTCCAAAAACTCATTCACGGCTCTCGGTTTATGCAATTTAACACTCCATTCTCCACCGTACTTGTTGAAAGTCCATTTTTGCACACACAAACAAACAAATCTATCCCACTCCTGATTTTCCATCCATCCAAACATAATAACATCTATATCCTATAAATATTCTCGTATCGTAAGGCAAATCCAATTCCTTATTACGATGCCCTGTCTGTCTCACTGCACTGTTTTCATAACCATCCTCATCCCGATCCTGGAAATGAGTGGGAGGTAAAAATTACACCATTCCCGCCTTCCCAACCAAAATGACGAATCGCTTTCACTCAGTGTCTCCCACTCATAATCAAAAGTCCTCAATGCCAGCGGCAGCGAATGAGACAAGTTCAATCATTACGGCATAATTCAGCTCTACCCCTCAACATAGAAGAGTACAAAACCAATCACATGGATACATCAAGGCTCTCCAGCTAAACCAATTAACAATGCGAACAAAAAAGCTCGGCTCATCTCCACAACTAAATTAACTATACGACACAGAGCACCTGGCTGGCTTGGAAATTAATTAATCATAATAATAATAGTAGCAAGGTGAATCCTGTCTGGAGCACAAAGCAATCACTTCGTCATCCTCCCAGCATAGTAGTGGACGTAACTTTGAGCAAACAGGAATTAATTACTGCCTAGCCTATACGCCTGTTACCCCCACATGTGTGTGTGTGTGTGTGTGTGCGTATAACCACATGTATGCCAGTATTCCACACAACTTATATTACGACTCTTCATCCCTGAATAATAATAAAGTCATTGGTCGATTAAACCCCCAGAGTGCCAGAACTTAATAACATTTCGTAGTAGTAGTAGTAGTAGTAGTAGTATCTCCCCCCACCACACCTCCTTACAACACACAACAAAGCTGGATCCATAAATAATATTATGAATGACAGGAATCCCCAATTGATTTCTAATTATCCCAAAAGTAAAAAAGGGTCACTGAGAGTAAATGATGCAACTACGCCAGAGTTAGGAGTTGTTCGTAAATGACTTCATCATGGGGGGTCAGTCACTTATTCCGCATTAATTAAGCATCCCATTAAAACCAAAGGCAATTTCATCATCATGACGGGCGCGGGTGGGTCCTAAATGACAAAAATTCTCATGGTGTCATTTATGGGCAACCCATCATTTAATTTTGTAAGCCCCTTCAAAGAGCAGTTCAAATTTCCATTGCGTCAACAACAAAATTTCTCACCTTCCCTTCCGCTCGACCAGGCACCTCCGAGGTGAACCACTCAAATAAAGGCAACAAGGTTGAAAAATCATTTGGTAACCAGCCAATGTGTGAAATACCCATAAATGTCACTTCATCTCTCCCTACCGACTCGAGTCATTCATGAGTGCCACAGAGTGAGTTCCCAAGTTTTGCAACAACAACAAACTACTTGTCATAGCAACAGCGCTATCAATAACAAACCACATAAGCCACGGGAACCACCACACTATGATCTGCAAACTCATCATTATCATCACACATGCCTGCGAGCTTCCACCACAACACTGCCGCCACCACCACCACCACTCATCTCTATAATGAACTCCATCATGCTCTCCCACTCAAATTTCAACTTCCATCGTGTTCCATCCACGTTCCTCCACCCCGTCATCCTGTCTGTCTGTTACGCAGAAGTATTATACACACATGTTTCCGCACAAAACTCTATTCATCCCGACAGACTGACTAAAAGCGAGCCCCAAGTAAAAGGAGTCGACCGTCGTTGGGAGGAATAAGATCCGGAATAATAACGTACCTCCAACAATAATGCATTCAGTCACATAAGTAATGCTCGTGCAAACAGACCAAGTGAGGCGGAGAGCACGGCTCTTGACAAATTATAATTCCTCGTACAAACACACGAGGACACACGTAGACAATTATAGCAGAGCCGTCACTCCTACTACTACTACTACTACCAGCACGTCACCGGCGGCGGCCACTTTCATCTATCTATCTCTAACCTATGCAGTCAAATGTATTGAAAATCTCAAAGTGTAGCCCCGCTCCCGGGGTCCCAGGTTTATCTAATTCATTTCCGAGTGCAAAGTCTGTCTGCATACGGAATAACCTTTAGACCTAAATTTAGTTACTAATACACTCACACACACACACCAACCACCAGACGGCTAATACGTGCATGTAATACAAGAAAACTGACGCAAATGTCAGCCACCGGCTTCACTTAATAGTAATTGTAGTAGTAGTAGTAGTAGTAGTTCATACTACTCGTAGCCCAACTACACGTAAGAAGCCTTATGTAAACATGAGAAGGGCCTTCCTGTTTATTCATACTACATGCATATACACATCCAAACCCTGTGAGCTTATCGATCAGCAACATCCGCAGTAGAAAATAACAAAAACAACAACAACAACTCGAACAACCTATACAAGGCTGATGAAGCCAACGATCTCATTCAGACAGACATGTCTTATGTTGTCGTTTTCTTCTTCATCATCATCTTCGTCTTTCACTCCTTTAAACAAAGCCCCAAATCTCCTACCTTGAACCCCCTCCCACAACTACCATTACTTTTTTTAAAAAACACATTATTAGTATCCCATTTCACACTCCTTTTTATTCAGAGAACGGGGCACAGTAAATACAAGTATTTTTCCTGCCTGTCGACCCACTACTTGAGCCACGCACTCAGTCATGTTGATCATTTTTCATAGTAGCAGAGTCTCAACTGTCATTTATCCCGGCCAAGGAAGCATTCAAGCAAGTGTGAGGGTAACCCAAAGATTCATCCTATTTCGCAACAACAAGCCCACAGAGTCCCACCATACACTTTAGTACGCCGTCCAAAAAACCGCAAAACTCACTCTTCGCTCTCGCATACACCACTCCACCACTAGTCGGAGTGGAGCGATATATACAAGAGCTAACCTGACAGCTCAACGACTCATAAAAGATTATTTAAAAACTCTATCTGTCATTCTAGATTGGATATAGCACCAATTCCCTCACGGTACACTACATCAGACGAAGACTGTGGGGGTATATTACACGCAAGCACACACACACACGAACACATACGACACACGCACGGTCGGACGGACGGATGGACGGAGCAACATGCAGGGATGCGGAGGAGTGACGCAAACGTACGTAAAGTCCAATGCAACTATAAGGAAGAATTATCGTACGACCACAAAAATTGCACCTTGCCATGCCAAAGGCATAAATCATGAATGGCATGCCCCTGGGCTAAGCCACATTAAATTCATTCTTTATTCATCCCCCTCAATGCACACACATACTCACATCCACACACATAAATACAGCCCGTGTTGAAAGGGCCGAACTGGCAAAAGTACATTAGTCACATGCTACCACTATAGACATCAAATATTCTCCGGCACCGGAATCACATCCGAGCATGCATGGATGAAAACACACGCGCATTACCAGCACATTACTAGAGTGCCAGTGCAACAGCACAGAGTCATTGCATTACTTCCTCTCCAAAACTTACTACAAAACGGAGACTGCTACGTGGAGGTGAAAGCAATTCAATTTCCCACTACGGTCCCGAATCCATCAGTCGTCGCAAAATCCTCTTCACTTTTTGGGTCTTCAAAAAATTTCATGGGAAAAAACCTATAATAGCCCCATCATCATCTTCTCCTCGGGGTCCACCATCATAATTTCTTAACTGAACTGCACGCCCAGTGCAATGGCCATTTGGCAATTTTTGCTCAAGGTTCGCCTGCTCCTGCTACATCTACTATACTCTCCTCTGCTCACGATTACGAGGATGCAACTTTACTCCACCCTTGGGGCTTTTATCATTATCATTATTATTTTTATTGGCACTTGGAAAAAATGTATTGGGGGGGGGGGGAGAGAGAGAGAAAAAATAGATCATCGCTCATCATCAGAACATTAGAACACATCATACTAATAATAATACTGCCACTTCCACCCAACGCCTACTGTACGTAGGAACAGTCAGCTGTTGCCCTGGTCGTATCGTATATATAGTACTAATGCTACAGCTTCTCTGACGTCAGCCGACGGTCGACGACGGCAACCTGAACCAGCCACCTATCGATTTACAGGTACTGCAAGTATTAGTATAGCCTAGTTATAGTTGTTAATAATACTAATTTTTTCCAATCCGCCAAATTGCCCTCTCCGTTCCGCGGGGGAAACAACATGAAGACGAAGACAAATCTACAAAACTAACTGACTCGCAGGCTGGCTGGCTGACTGGCTAGTGAACCTACGTACATTTATATGCTCAAGTTCTTCTCCCCGTAGTGGCTGGTGCAGTTAAACAAATTCAAGATTATACTCAATCACAGTCAGACGACGTCAGACCAGATAAAACTCCCATCGTCTCCTTCTCTCCTTGTCTTCCCTCCCTATTTTACTAGTACGAACAAGCCACTTTAAATAATCTGCAAACATTATCTCCACTTCCTCTCCGACATAGAAACACAACATACCGTTTACACAGAACGATAATCATTTCTAGTTAGCTACCAACTACAACAGGGCTCCGCACTGTAGGGTTGATGAACCAGCGTATTAGTAGTAGGTGGGAGTGCAGATGTTGTGGATGGATGGATCATATATTATTACCACTTGCGTACTACTGTAGTGTGCTACTGTCTGTGAGGAGGAGCAGGAGGGGTAGAATCAAAGAGTTCATACACACAAAAAAACATTCAACGGAACAAATCCAAGACGAATAAGAAGAGTCAGAAAAAAAATACAACAACTCACATATTTTTCCGTGGGGAGTTCCACATTTTGTCAATTTATCTTCCTAAGTACACAATAACGACGACGACGACACCACAATATCCCCGTCTCCGCACCAAATCATTCACTCTTAAACCATCAACAGCACTTGGGTCCCACGTAAGTATTACTACTATTATTATTATTATTATTATCAGGCATTATACTATAGCCCACGCAGGGCAATCCACTCCACACTTTTTTAAAAGCCACTGCCACCTTTACTAACTCCTTCCTATGCTATGCAGTAACAAGTATCCACCACGCAATAAATTTGGATCTATTCCTTTTCCCCCTTCAACTCTATCGTAGAAACATCAGCGTCTATTAGGATTCCTCAAGTCAAGTGTCACACACGAGGCACAATGAAATAATTTTCCACAGAAAGATGATGACAAGTGTTTGCTCGGCAGACGCCCGTAACGTCCCGCAGGCAGACGCACCGGATAAACTCACAGCCACACACTCGTGCGCGGGTGTGAGAGGTAACAGAGGCCGTGTCTGGACGAGAAGTGGCAAGAGCAAAAGAGATGGATCTCAAGAGCAGTTCAACCAAGATCATCCCTCTTCCAACCCCAGTTGCAGACTGCTCTTGTTTGTTAATATTCGCACAAAACTCTCTCACTCACTCACTCTCAGTCAATCCGTCGGAGGCACACATGCACGCATCCGCACCAAGAGTGAGCGATCAGGGCGTGAGAGACAGACACGGAGATGGAAAACCTTTTTAGGTTCACTCACACATACACAAACACATACACACACACACACACACGAGCCTCTTTCTTCACTGTTCTTCGCACCAGTGTGCAACCAACAAATAAACCGTAAAATTCACTAACAAAACCTAACTTTCAATCTCACTTTTTGTGTGTACAATACACACGATGGCGACGACGACGACGACTCACAGCACATTCAGTACTTGCATGCAACGAACCAACTCTCATTCCCACTCACTCCTCCTCCTTCCCATGCTCAACCTTTTTTCCACACAGAAGAATAATAACAACAATAACAATCAAATGTCGTGAGGACACAACTGTTTATAAACTGTCCATGGATTGAACAAGATTCCATCGTGTCACCGTACATCACGTGTGAGCGGGCGCCGAATTCAATGAGAACAGCCAACTTTTTAATACCAACAACCTCTCCTCTCATCGTCAGCATCTATCAGATATATGCTCACAGAGCACTCGGGCCTTCGCCAGGGACGTCGCAACACACCCCGAACGCCGGCTGTACAAAGTGGTCAATGATGAACACAAAACGTCAAGGACCTCCACTAAGGTGCAAAAACAGCGGTGTGTGCCTTCAACTCCACGCTCCTACTTCTCCGGCTACTACTAGAGCTCCACTACTGCGGGCTATACGGACCAGCACAACCAAACATTTGCACGGTCATCCTCATTTGCCCCCGATGAAAAGGGCATCCTGTTATAAGGCCAGAGCAATTAGAATGGACTTGTAAAGGCGTAGTAGGTACTGTACACTTCTTTAACAACGTCTCATCAACAAGCACACAATGAAGCCCAAGTGGAATGATTCCAACGGTTCCCACAGGTCCAATGGATGGTCAAAGTAAAATCCACAACAGCAGCAGCAAAACACCAACAAAACCACTAACAAGGAACACACAAAGACGTCCGAACCCCCTCACTAGCTCCTCACAGCACTACAACAATCCTTATAGCCCGTGCATGATCCGCTCGGTGAGAGTGAGTCACGAGTCCACATACGCAAGCCGATGGGTGTGCTGTGCAGGCAGGGAGACAAACACCAGGGAATTTTCCGGACCCTCCGGATCCTTTTCTTTCACGGAGCAAACTCCAACGAAACCATTCCATCCCTGGACTTATCCCATATAGCGCCACAAAGTACATATAAGCTTCGGGACACCAGGGTTCTCTACTTTCAGAGTTTTCGATTCGCACGCTGGTGCTAAAGATCCCAACGCAACGACGTAATTCACTCACTCACCCACACGGCACATGAAGGCATTTGTACGTACGTAAGTATGGGGCCCCTATGTATGTATACATTATACATACATGGATCAAGTGAGCCGAGACGGGTACTGCACCCACGCGGACACACGCATGCACACAGGCACACACGCAATTTTAAAATCCGATCCCATTTAAGAAAACCAGTCATTAGGATGTAACGAGCTAGCAGATAAAACTTGTACAGATTTCATGCCGGCTCACGTTTCCACCTTATGAGATCAACCTGTCATAATAATTCTCCCCATTTTAATCTACAACGAGCCCCTCCTCGTCTGCTCCATGCCATGTAGTCGTAGGATGAACGGCTAAAAGTGCGAGCAAACTACTCTATGATGGGTTCGATTCACTTCACATCATGATCATGTGAACGCATTCGGGATACCTTGTTCCTCTGGTCTGGATCATCTACACACGCCAGTAGTCAGTCGTCTCTGTACTGCAATATTATATAGCATTTCCACACACAGGAACTGAACCATGGATGTGAGACAGAGCAAAAGGGTTTCAAATTGCAGAGGCAAAAAAATCTTGTAAAGCACATTTCGTCGTCGTCGTCGACGTGGTCTCTCCTCTGTCTGCGAGCGCACCTTCCATGAAAAATGTCATGTTCAGGTACAAGCTCTCACCTTCCCATCTGCCTTATAGCATAGCAATAGCACAGCTTATAGTTCTTCGGAGCTACTCAAATCGCATGACAACGGCGGCGGCGGCAACAGTAGCAGCAGCAGCAGCGAGGCAATCCCAGTTATTTAATATTCGGCTTCTCCGGCAAACTTCAACTTCTCCCACACTCACATAACACATAGAGCATTGCCACAAGTAGAAGTACTTCTCCGAAGTAGAAAAATAATTTATGCATGGAAGGCTGTACCACCAACTTCTCCCATGTCCCACTTGGCTACCAGAATAAGGGAACCTGCCTTGGCTTGCCTCCCTGCATGCCGAGCTGTCCTCGTCTCAGTTCCTCTCCCCCCACCACCAACACCACCACCGCACAAATCCCAACCACATCTAATTTTAATTTCCCAACTTGTTTCACACAGTAGGGACGGCGACAACGACGTGTTGGGTTCGGCTGGGGAACTCTCACGAGGACCCAGCAGGGTGCAACCCGCATCCGTCTGGTCCACATGTAGGATATACAGCAGCAGTAGCAGCGGTAACATCGTAACATGGTGACTACTTCCGTTTTTGTTAAAGTAACTTCCCAAAACTACTTACTCAGGCAGGCAGGCAGGGTGGCAGACTTGGACAGAGAAAGGGGTTAAATTCTAAGGCCTAAATACGCCCGTCATCTCATGAACGCATGACAGTTCCACTTCTCCAAAAGCTGCCATTATTTCCTTGGGAACAAACTCGTCGGCTTGCTTCATGCCTGCCTGCTCTAGAAAGATCCTCATCATCTTTTCATCAATGCAAATATATGATGATGATAAGGCCCCTTTGCATTTGCTGATAATACTGTCACCTCCATCAATCCCCGTCTGAGTCTGCTTGCCCACCACAACAACAACAAGAAAAACAGCAACATTCTGCAGTCCTATCTCACACTCAGTCAGCCCATCCGCTACTAGGAATAGCTATAAATGACGGTAACTGCTGACTACACTACTAACAAAACAAAGAACGAACGAACGAGGTGTTGCTAAGCGAGTTTAAACCACCGTGCTGCATCGGTTATTACACTGCCTTTCAAACCTATTAACAGAATGACACCAGCTTTTGCATGATTCGGAGGAACTCTCTCACTCGCGTCGCACTCAATTGCATCACATCATGGGCCACAACCACTTTTCTCACAAGCTACGTGCGTGGGCTCAAAATGGGTTGTCATACGGCTTCCACGTAACGTCTTGCGCACACACTTCCACCTCCCCAGTTGCTGATTGTAACATTTGAAAATCATCATCAGCAGGGCATTCTTTTAAGGGCAACTAAAATTCTGGGGGTGCCCCAAAGAATCAATCATTGAGATTTTCATACATTCTGATTATAATACAAACCAGTCACACCACCCACACCGTGAGCTCATATTTTATTATGGCCATTTGACAAGTCCTGCGGTATGCTTTCATCCGGCCAACAGTAGAGGAGACTTACGAGAGTTTACGATGATTTGCTGTAAGCTATGTTGCAGTCATGGCAAACCTCCTTCAACTGCTCCTTCTCTTACTCAACTTCCACTTTCGGTGTGAGTAGTACGAGTAAGCGAGAGAGAGAGAGAGAATGAGAAGGTAAGGAACCGTAAAGTATTTTATAGCTGCGCTACATAACACGTCTCCGACCAACTCTCAGAAAATAAGGCACACTCAAGTGTTCACTCCACGGCCAGGAGGACTGTGACAAGTGGTAATGCAGAAATAATAGTCATAATAGTAATCATATTATTACTACAAAAAAATCTGCACAAAACACGCTCCCGTCACAAAGGGCTTCTCAGTGCGGACTCAAACTATACTACAGCAATGTGAGTCTGTTCTGTGTGTACGCGACGAAATTTCCACGCCCAGTTCACTTTCGTCCCATATGACTTGGCAGCCGCGACCATGTTTTCCCCCTTAATAGCTCTTTAGAGGAACACGAGAGGAATACCTCGGCGGCGGGGAAATGCTAAACAAGGCGGAAAGAACCATATAAAGCCACACAGCCGTATAAAACTCTGTCCTCCACGACAAAATACAATCATGGTAATCATGGAAAGAGATGGTCGTGATCGCTCCTTGAATTTAAACCCCTCATCAACCCCACCAAATTTCACTCGGCTCACACGTTGGGGGAATACAAAAAGATATTTCCAAAAATATTAATTCAGTTCTAATCCGAAGAGGACATGAACCCGCCCATAATTTCGATGGTTAATGGAGCCGAAAATCCTCGCAGTGTGAGTTTTCCACGGTAGAATAAATAATAGCGTCTGCCTATCATGAACTCCACACTCCACCGAGTCGTCTCACTGTCTCTTTGAGTAACTTTTTTTAAAGTCGTTTTCAATTTACTTTACATGCCTAATTGATGTGCACACCGGAAATTTCCATTAAGAGCCCATGAAATGCACACACGCTCCCTATCCCATCCGTTCGTCAGTCTCGTCTGCTTCTATTTCATCTCAAGTTAAAAAGCTCAGTTGACATCCGTCGGGCCGATGTATGTATATTCACTTTGACATAATAGTGGTTGTACAAAACCAACAACAACAACAACAACAACCACTTTCTACTGGCCGGAAGGTGGCTGACTGAGGAGACGCGGGCAGAAAAATGTATTCCACCTACCCATCTCCACCCACTCCACAGTCAATCAATAACGACCAGAATGCATTATGGAAATTTCCCTCCGTCTGCTCAGACATTATTAGCCTTTTAACAAGCCTTCCTGTCCCATCTTGAGCCACTTGCGGAAAATATACGGATAAAAGCCGCACTGGTTGGTATGTGATGGTATGGAAACCAGTGCTTCGTGGTAACCAATATAGCTCTCGAGATAGCTCCCATATTATAAAATGATTCCCCAAACAGAAAAGGAAATCACATTAAGGGTGTGGAGCCGTACCGGAATCAGGGAGGAACTCCTCCGCCGCAGTTTCAGCCAAGTCCGTATAATTAGTCTTTTCGTAGCGCATAATTAGTAGGGAAACTCGCACTGCAATTATCATGGCACGGCTAATGCTGTGCTCTATACTACGTGTGTAATCAATGAGCAGATGTGCCAACAATACTGGGTCGAGGGCACATCATAGGAGAGCAAGGGAAGGTACTCGTAAACGGCATCCCCCATGGGAATCAAGAGCGTTGCTGTAATCCTTCATTAAACTCACTGACGTATTCACCTTCATATGCCCATCATGAGTTCGGAGAGCGAGAAACTTGCTAAAAATTCGCAATCTAGCGTAATGGATTACGCAGGTGTGCCATCCCCTTCCCCCTTCTTTCCTAATAGGACGATGGAAAACACTGGCGGGCAACCACATCAAGTTCATATGAGTCATTATTCGCACGTTTTTCTCCCTACTTGCGGTGCTCCCATGGAGACTGAGAGTGCAAACAGGAAGATTCCGCCTCCGAATAATTCTCAACTGTTCCCCACCTAATGACAATAACAGAGGAACAGCGCATAATTATTATTTATGACAGGGAATCGCATGTATTGAAATAATCTAACGCCCAACTCCCTTGCACGACATGAAGCAATGGCAATGGCAAGTGGAATACCAACTCCTTTTTCATAATAGAAGAGCATAGGACTTGATAATATCAGTCTTCTTCGCCGCAATACTTGTCCCACCACCACCGTGTAGTACAGCCAGACATTTTCTGCCTGAACATATACGGCGAAGTAGTCGTAAGATAGCGACGAGTTTATTTTTTCTTCAAGATCTATTACATCCATCCAGTAAAAAAGGCAAGGCGAGAGTGAGTGAGTGTAAGCAAACAGGTTTCAATTCTCTTCTTCAATTAAACTTTGGCTATGGTAGACGACGCAGCTATCGAAGACAAAATCCCCTACACACACTATCACGGCAGTATCTAATTTCGGACTTCCACCGTCTCGCCTCTGCGGCTAGTAGAGGTCACAGGAAGGAAGGAAAATTCCTTATGTTTACCCGCAACTACAATGAGGAAAAAAATACGGCGACACAGAACAAAAAGATGGTGATTCCCACCGTACCGCAGTACCGGAAAAAATCTGACGTTTGGTTTGCCAAAATATAAACAATGCACAAAAAAATTGGAACTGATTGGGAAAAATATGGCATAAAATATCGTAGGAATATACATGAGGTAAGAAACTAAAACTCAATTTCCGTCAGACTAAAAAATTAACATGCTATTCTCCATGCTGACAGAAGAAGATAAAAGTTTCCCACAAAAGTTGAGTTTGTCGGAGGAAACTTTTCCCACCTACATTTCTCATGAAAAATGCGAGGACGAAAGACATATTACAGCCGTAAAAATCACCCATTTGCCCTTCGTCTTTGCCTATTTTTCCCAACCTTTACTAGAAAAACGAACATCTCACACTCAGAAATACTCTAGAGCTAATGCTAGGGAAGTTTTGACAAATTATTCGTCATTGACATTAACATCATTAGTCAAACTATGCGCTCACAGTCACTGCGAAAATTCTCGGTCTCTCTCTACATGGAGAAAAGACTGACGAACATTCTGGATGACAAGTACGTCTCGGATGAAATCGATTTTTGCAAAATGGAACCGCTCAAGTATACCACAGAAACTCGGATGAGAAGACTCCCGTCACGGTTAAATTAGAGGGCCACAGCACGCTTTCCTATGGCGTAGATTTAAATCATGAAACATGACATTGATAATTTCTCAAATTAATCACCCAAACATGCATCATACTTTCCTACAAATCCCTACGAATTGAATTGCTAATGTCTCTCATGAGTCATGTTCATTTGATTCACACATGAAGCTATTGAGGCTAAACGTAGGCTGTCATGAACCTATATGACTGTTCCGGAGGGCGAGACTGAGTGGGCACCGCGGAAAAATTATTGTGACGTCTTGGGATTTTATCCGAAATTCGGAGTTTCCACCAAATCCACCGTCCTGAATAGATATTAAAGGGTGGGACGTTGACCGACGGATCAATGGCAGCCTGAGAAAACACTACGAGTCCCTACAAGTATATAGTGGAGTAAGCGTGTGTATACGTATGTATGCATGTGCACGGGCCTGAATACACATGTTACACAGAATTTACTTGCCTAGCACAGGAGCAAGGGGATTCATAAGAGTACTAGTTATGTAATATGCACGGTCCGCTAGGCTCTAGTACTACAGTACAAACGGAATAAAATTCCCGAGATTTTTCCTTACCTCATTTTGGCTAATTCCTCCAAGTGAATCCTGGCCAAATGACAGTGATGAACATTCGATGATTATTGAGCAATTCTAATCGCAGTACACCAACTGACACACGAACCACCGAGTTAACTTGTACGACTGAAAAAGACTTGATTTTAACTGAGGACGAGCGGAGCTCCACACACAGTATTTCGCCCCTTCGCCATTTTTACACAGGCTATATATGCCGAGAGACTACGGCGCAGCGGGCTAGGCAGAAAGGTGGAGCTCCCCAGCTTGCTTTACACACGGCTCGGCTCGCCTCTAACTCCACAAGCCGAACCCTCGAGTCGCATTGTTGCTGACAACGAGGCCACCTGGGCCCGTAATCGATAAAATGAGTCGGCCCTGCATCCCCCAGTAACTACCGGGATTTCCTCACAGAGCTCTCGCGCGACCAAAACAATCTCAGGCCCCCCTTTGAACCTGAAAAACCCAGGTTTACAACTAGCTTGATCCCCTCATCCCCAATACTTGTAGAACCCCCTATTGTAGCCCCTAGTGCGGAGAAATCCTGCTCATGCCGCTGCGGAACATTTCCCAGTTTCCAGCTGTACAGTGGTGTGAGAGCACGGGAACTGACATATTCATGTGAGAAGAGGAGAATACGAAAGTACGTTATTGTATGCTCCGAAATTCATGATTTCGGAATCAACCAAAAGTGCCAGATTCTCTCATAGGCTATTCTTACAGGTTTGATTGGATTATTTTTGTGAAAAAGTTTGGAGTACTGGAATAGACTGTGCAGAGCCTGTGTTGAGCGGCTTATAGTTGCCATTGGGAGATTAGAGTTAGGGATTTGGAAAAGGGTAAAAATACTTGTGTAGTTCGGAGAACATGTATGTAAACTCATGGGACGATTTCGAGAAGGCAGCCGAAAGGTTGTATTTGCAGGATCCTGTGAAGGTAATTTTTGGTTGAAATTTGTGAAGAGTTTGTTGTGGACTGGAGTGGAGGTGTGATTTGACATTGGAACTATTTGTTTTTTATTTCAGACACGGTACTCATTGAGCTATAACCATAAGAAAGGATACTTCAAAGTGAAGATGACAGACGATGCGACGGTGAGTTATGAATGTTTAAAGGTGTTGCAGTTTTGCTTCATGGGATTTATTTTTCATTCCGTACAAGCGCTTGTTGTGGGGATGTGATGATAGCTATAGGACTACAGGAAGAATTTAACAGAGTTCTCTCACTTTTTTAGTGCCTTCAGTACAAAACAGAAGTGAGTCAAGATGTTAAGAAAATGGAAAAATTTATCAACCACCTTATGAGGCACATGGCGTCCAAGGATCACTAACTTGATGTTCACGTCATTTCTCACACTACACTGATAATATCGACTTAAGCAAAGACATCTTTCAGTCCCTTGTTTTTGTATACATACGCATCATGCTATGGTCACACGATTGTTACTTCCGATCGGAAATAAAGTATTTTACCTAAATAACTTCTTTAGAGACATTCTTAATGCCAAGCTAATATAATAATAATAATAAGATTAAGTGTAATACACTTAATGTGTCTCGGTCCGGAAGCGAGAGGAAATTTGAATGAAGGATATAGATGAGATTAGTCCAGTGTTATAAGACACACATGGCGTAGGGGATCCTTATTTTTGTGAAATGTTTACAATGGACGAACCCAGGGCGGACAAGAAATTCATGAGTGATGTTCCTTTGAGACTTCGTTAGTTCAACATCATTTGGTGTTTTTGTTCGTCTTCGTCGGCGCCGGCTGGTTGAACTTGAGTCCAAGATTTCTGGTTTGCTAAAGATGAGAGTGAGCTTTTCTCCATAGTTGTCCATTGCTTTCTCAAAAAGAGGTTTCAGCTCTCCATCAGGATAAACTTTCCAATATACGTTTGCATAACATCGGATGAATTTCTGAAAATAGGACAAACGAAAAAGGATAATGGATTAATATAAAGGAAATAATATTTAAATGGATTGGAAAGCAGTTATTGTGAATCTCACCATGATAGCCTCTTCCAGATATGAATCCGCCGCATCGTAGAGTTTGTTTTTCTGGTCGTGATTTTCAGACGATTTTGCATGAACGACATAATGATTTTCTGAGATTAGTAGAACACATTTCATCCATTGGTGCATTCTCTGGGGTCTCACACCCCTTTGCTCATAACCAAGAGCCAGGTTGATGGCGGCACATACTCTAGACTTTACTGTTGGAGTTAGCTGTGAAAGAGGCAATTTTGCCGCCCGTTGCAATACTGCTGTGATGAAACATGTTATCCACCGAATCAGTTCCAAGTTGAATGGATGAGGACTACGATCAGCTACCTGAAATTAAAAAATTTCATCACTGCTTCCTAGTTAGTATGAATGAGAAATATCTCTTAATCTTATCATACTCTGAATATTGCCGCGGACGTGCATTGCTGCAGTTTACAAGGTAAAGGTACAGTGAGCATGTCCAATAGCAACGCCAAAAGTGGCTTCAACTGAAACGAGAATAATTTTCAAAATTAGATCGGGTTACGATATGAATGTAAAAGAAGGTTAAATATGAATGCAAAATCAGCTTACGTGAATAACTTTTAGTTGTAATGGACAGAGTAACGTTGAATCCACAAAAGCAACTATTCTCCTCAGCTGTCGATTCCCTACATGAAGGTATTTACCTCCCACAAAATTATGGAAAAACTCAGTGATGATGTGTAAAACTGGAAACGTCCCATTTTTAACAATATCTTTAAGTAGAAGTTCAAAATCAGTCAACACCGGCTGTTCCTCATCTTCCTCATCTTGGATGTAATAACTATATGAGCACTTCTCAAACGTTTCGTAACGTTTCTCATTATCATAAAACGCAACAAGGAAGTTTTGCAAATATGTTCCCCATTCTAGTGGCAATTCCTCACTACTAACCACCAAATCACTGTCTTCATCTTCTGAGAGCTCCTCGTCTTCAGAATCACTTAATTCAAGCTCTGCAGGCTCGGGTTCTGGGTCAATTACTACTTCAAAGTCATCGTCCATCCCCCTGCCTACGGCGTTTTCCTCAGGAGGAGATTCTTCTGAACTGCTGTCAGAATCATCGGAGCTATTGTTACTATATTGTTTTTCCGACTTGATTTCGGAGGTGGGAGGGATGGAAGAAGAGCTCGACGTTTTCATTTCATTCCCACGGCACCCGTCTGTGCTAGTAGAGGTAGAAAAATTATTTGCTGCTGATGATGGGCAATACCGTTTACAGCTCCTTGTCTCGGTAATGTCAGGGGATACTACAGCCATTGAACGTTGGGATCCAGAATAGTTTTTTGCTTCAGGGGAGTCCACTTGCATGGATTCATTTGCATTGCTTAACTCCTCGTTTTCCTCGTTTATGCAATCCTCACTAAAAATATCCTCGCCGAGGACATCCTGATGAAGTAAAAACTCGCCGCTTTTGTAAATGTCCGATTCCCTCTTGAACGGTAAGTTTAACATAAGTTGTGCTGCACCGTGACCAGACTTAGCAAGTGGATGTTTTCCATCAGATGAGGTTTCAGTTCTGCTAATTTGGTCTTTTTCAGATGTGTCCATTGACTCGGCATCGCTGGCTACTTCCTCCTTTATCTTTTTCGACGGGTGTGCACTGGACACTGCTGTCACCATGCCATTATTTTCGAAAATGAACGGTCTGGACAGTGCTTCATACGCATCGTTGTAATTAGGAGCGTAATTTGTATCGTAATTCCCTGACATTTCTATATAATCTGGAAGAATCTGTGGCGACTGTCCCCCATGAGATTCTGCAGGGTCGTTCCCATTCGTGCAGAATCCGTTAACTTGGCCATTCGTGTAGTAACTGTCGACTTGCTCTCTGTAGTCCCAGTCTTCTGCTAGGCACTGGTGCATATTGGACTCGTTGAGAATATTGCTAAAATTAGGATAGAGATGTCTTTCATCATAGTCTCGAGATAATTTATCGTGGTGATTCACAAAGTGTGAGAGTAATACTGGATCTGCATTTTCATCTTCGGTCAACTCATTAATGCTAGGGTTACCTATCACTTTGTACACATCAATATCTACACCTTCAAACTCGGTGCAAAAATTCCCAAAATCTAAGTATTCTGGAAATTTATGACTAAAGTCGTAGCCTAATGAGTAAGAAGAATCGTTGATTTTTTCCGCTTTTGTGAAATCGGACATGCGAAGTCCGCTGGCTCGATCATGGCGAGTGAACTGCATCGCCAACTGAAAAATAGATGAAGACTTTGTTATTGTTATCTCATTGATTCTGTAAAGTTTTAAATGGAAATCAAATTTTTAAACCAAATGTAACTCACCAAAGTCACGTGCCGCAGCTTGTTTATCACAGTTTCCGCTAAAATAGAAGCAGTTTCGTCATCTAGCTGAGCTCCAACAGTTTGAGCCATTGCCTGAACGGACTCAGATGACAAACTAAAACGCACAGAACCAATTAAGACTCACAAAAGTTTTTTGAATGCAGAAAGAAATACCGTGAAAAGTATACTTACAACACATCTGTGTCCAATTCTACACTATCATCGCTTATAGTTGAAGCTGTGGAGCAAATAGATGCGGCAGGGCTACCACGATATCCTGGACTATTTGGTGTCACAGGATCCTCAGAACAAGATTCTCTTTCTGAGACGAATTCTATTTCAGATCCGTTAACCGCATCTCGATCGTCAAATACTTGCTCCGAATCGGTAGACTCCATGGCTGAACTTAACAGCAAATTTGCGTTACAATTTACAGAACATTCCTTGCACCAGGAGCCTAAATTAAGCCAGACTAATTCCACTTATAATTCAGTAATTTCGTAGTTTTTGGTGCTGTTGACCCGACACACCGAAAATGTAAATGATTCAAAACATAGAAGACCGCCGATGAATCTTCAAATTCCAGCGCGAAGATCTGGATTTGAAATCAGACGCTACAACTAGACTCGGACAGATGACGCGGACGGTACAGCTTTAAATGAACGAACTTGCGATGATATCCATGACAAGCCTGACATCGACTCGCTCGGAGGACTCCCCTTGATGCATGATAGATACAAACAGCTTTTCGGATGAAAGCGGAGGATCTTCGAACTGTACTGCTACAACGAAAACAATCAAAATTATGATTTCGGGTTTTTAACATGGATTTGATTAGTAGCTTTAAATTTATCCACAATTCGAACGGATTGATACGGATGGGCAAGTTAATAGCTAGAGAGGCTACCTAAAAAAGATAATCACATGCTCATGGTAATCCAACCGTCACGTTTTATTCATGCTGGACTTTTCAGTTACAAGTTGTAGTATGGCTTGTCCTTACTTCTCGAAGGAGCTGTTACTTACTCTTAGGATTTCAGTTGCAATACACGCTCACGTTGAGAACCCGCCTAACACTGACTTTTCGAAATTGTTTTTAACCAAGCCAACACTGAGCTTCACTTTATTTCTGACTGCTCTAGGTAGAACTGTTTTGAGGTTGCTGGTTGTTCGTAATGATTTGGGCATTATTAGCAAGCACTAGGGATGTCAGAATTTCGGAATTCCAAATCAGGACTATCCACCTACCCCCCTCCCCCCCGCCCCCGTGAGAACTACAAAATTATCGATTTTCACGAAACTCGACGCCATATTTTTCGATATATATAATTGACAGAATCAAGATAAAATAATAGCAAAACAACTAATTTTTGCACAAAGTTTCTCCCGATTTTCATGAAAAAAATTTTCCATTGTAGCAAGTGCAATATAATAGCAATGAGGCTAGCTTACAAAGACTTGGTAATCAAAAACGAAACAAATTACGAACATTATCCTCGCAAGTCCATGATTCTCTCTCCTGGATAATTTAAAAGTGAATATGCAACTCACTTCAGAGGCTTTGCGCGGAAACGGATTAAGTTGTCATAAACCATACTTTGAAGTGATACTTTTGGGTACTGTAGCTAGGAGGAAAAACTACTGAGGGTCCACAGGAGATTATTTATGGCCGTGGAAATTCATCATTATTCGTAACACCAAACCCAAAGTGCACTCACAAAAATTAACTAGAGTTGATTGATATCGATACCTAAAGTGGGGCTAAAGTTAAGTTTGGGGAAAATTCAAATAAATCTGAACTCCAACTTATGAATGTGGACGCGCGCCAGCGCGCAAATTCAGGTTTTTGGAAGCTAAAATTATGTTAAATTGGTCCAATTAGAGAATCGAATAATGGATTATTGTCGCAAATTTTTTCCATGTGAAATCAGGACAATCCTGATCATATCAGGACTCATTTTCCTAAATCAGGACTGCGGATTGTAAATCAGGTACGAGGGGCTCAAATCAGGACTGTCCTGATGAAATCATGACCTCTGGCATCCCTAGCAAGCACGTTGCACACTGCTGCAGGCTACAGTTACACACAAATTGACGTTTAGCCGGGCACAACCTGTGCATTGATGATTCGTAAGACAGTCGGTAGAAATTGTGGGGTCCCCCAAACGAAACAGATAAATCATTTAAATTCATTCATTACGCTTAGTTGACGAGGTGGCAGAGAGACGTTAGTGGCATGACATGGCAAAGTGAACAGGGTTGGAGAGATTACCTGAATTCGGATCCCAAACCGAAACTGTATGGTCCTACCATCGCAAATTGGAATTAACTGAGTTAAAGGTGACAAAAACAGTCTCCCGGAAGGCAGAACGGTAAGGATTTGCAAACACGACCTGGCTGTACCAAACAAGGATCTTTCAGCATCCAAGGTGGTGCGCAGACAACAAACTTAAAATGATTAATAATTTCCAAGCACGATCTGTGCGCATTTGTTGCTTCAGTAGGTTATTTCAGGATACAAATGATTATCAGAATACATCCTAAATGGATTAGATCAAGCAGTTTCATGGTTTTGCATGTGCTGATTGATGTTTCGGGTCAATATTTTCTAGTTATGATCTAGTAAGAAAAGGAAATGACACCTGTAAATTCATCATTCAATGCTTTCGTGGCTGTAAAAAATACTCGCTTCCCTTCAACAGCATGGGTACTGCACACTGCACAGCACTACCACAATCAAACAATGCGTAGTTGACGTATCTTTTGTTGATTTTCAGTCGTGCAACCTGACATTATTGAAGTCGTTATTGTACCTTTCATTTACCTCAAAAATTACTGGTGAACTCAAAGTAATGTAATAGTATTAAGTGATGACAATGATTGGCTACTGTGTAGAACTGAGCAACTACACTTATCCCCTGCAAGCTTTGTATTCATGTCTTGTCGCATCCTGTTTTGCTGCGTAAGATTCTTCATGTGATTTCTGCCCTTCGTGTTCAAGACTAAGGTTGTTTGAAGATCGTTCGCAAATTTTGGGTCGTTTAATTAAACAGATACTTCAATGCCTAATGATGGAAGGCTAATTAGAGTTATACTCTACAGTACTGTGGCTGCAAGACAATCGGTTCCCGAGGCAAGTGTAACTTTTGACCTTATACATGTTCCTTTATTCATTTGAGCCATTCCAGCACTCATGCCTAGTTTTCCAAAGCTTTGGAACGTGCTTTATTTCGTCTTTAATCATATTTTTTGACATTTTGAATGTATCCTATAGATACCATCATTTAAATACAATTATAATTAGGAAGTGCAATAAGTCAAGTGCGCTACGTTAAACTGGAATAGGAATAGTTAAATGCAGGGAAGAGGATGAAACCGGGAAGGCCTAATGTATAGGGCATCATAGCTCAAAATTCAATGAAACTATGGTGTGGGAGATTCAATTTCCTAGTACTGTGGATAGACAGTCTTGGATTTGCATGAAAATTTGCTCAAATCATATGCTCAACACCAGGTTGGACGTGCAGCTGGGTTTTTGGCACAGAGAAGAATGAATTAGGACGGAAAAGAGTAGTAAAAACTAGAAAGCTACATGATTAAGTTACAAAACCTTACTATTCTGGAGTCCGAAGTACATAAAACCTAAATAAAAATTGGATCAATCAAAAACTTTTATGCATGCATTTATTGCATTTTTGTATTTCCAAAAGCGTATTTTCAAAATCGAACGCTTAAATTGCACTTTAATCTTCGCCTTAATCATAAGCTACACAGGTAGCATTACTTCACAGTTCCAGACAGTTCTGGCTGTTCGGTTTTTATTCTTCCCACAATCGATTCACGTATCAGCTCGTTTATTCCTGGCAGCCATAATAATAGTATCTTACCCACATGATGCAAAAGTTTTAGCGCATAACACAGCATTGACCATCTAAAGATTGATGATGGAGTCATATCATTGTGCTAACAAAAAAAATTAATACATGTCACTTGGCAAATATCGGGGATGTAGTCACAGGAAACTCATTTTTAGTAGAACAAAAAAGGGTACCACAAAGGATATGAATTTGGGCTACCCGTGGTTTGCTCGCTACATTTGATTTAGTAATGGGCTGATATGTGCGCTTATGTTTTGGAATAATTAGAAAATTAGAAACCGGCTTTTAGCATCAATATTTATAGATGCCTATGAAAAGGCGTGCCTGTTCATTAGGTCAGGGCTTAAGAGGATTATGAAGCCGCACGGCCTTTGCATTTTCTAGCAGCTTTCCAATCATGTATGTACAACAGTACTCTCGGATGAATTATACAAGAGGATGTAGTGTTATGTATGCATACTTGAAAAAACCACCGCTGCAGATATCACCAAAGACAGACATCACAAAGAATCTCTCTCAACCCCTCATTCACACCTACGAAGCTCAAGACAGTCGGGGGTTTTATAATTTTTAATTTATAAAGTGTATCTGTATTCACAACAAAGTATAAATTATTAACTTAACGCCCAGGGTTTGGGGAACCACTCAAAATCTTATTTGCATTTGGGAGTGTGCTCCCCCGGTATTAGGAGCTAAGCGGATCCGCTTGATGTGGGATTGTACATATACAAATGGAGGGTCGGGAAATAGCAGGAGCTCACCACAGTAGAAAGACACTCAAGAGATATTTTTCATCGGAATTATTTTGATCTGCCGGCGTTGGCATGTTCAAATAAATACAGCCGGAGGATGGACCTATATTACAGTGATACTGGGGACGACTGTATGCTGTGCACACGTTAGCTCTCTGCGTCGTTTACTTCCCTTCAACTACACATGGAAGAGGAAAAACAAGCTGAACCTTAAAAAAAAAGTGTCTGAGGGGGGTGCCTTTTGATTTGTCGACTCAAGCGGATTGCCTCCGTGGCACAAGAGTCAGTTAAAAGCACTTTCTTGTCTCTTTGCTCTTCCCTATTTGACTTTGACTAAAGGCATCCCGTCAGCTCTCATCCATCAGGAATTCTTGGGTGACAGATAAATTCTGTGAAACATGTGACCGAATATTTCTGTCTTTACTCCCTGGACCCTGTCCATTTGTCTCAGTACCTAACACCAATTTGGAATTCGGATCCTACGACTGCACATTTGACTGCACAACGTGAAATTTTGGTAGGAGACTATATGCATTTAAAAAGTCAGAAACTCGAGCTAGCCATAGCACAGTTCAAGAAGTAATATCTACTCGAAACGGCTCTTTGAAATTAATCAATGAGTAGCTTTATAGAATCTCCGTGTAGGAAAAGTAAGCGAATGTAAGTAGTTCGTAGTTACTGTTGTATTTTAATGACGATGACTATTTAAAAAATTTTTTTTTGCCTCCCCAATCGGCACACTAAATACATCCAGAATTATTCACGGATTCCCCTGCGATTGTTTTGAAGTAGCTACGCTTTAATGCGATAGACCTACAAATAAAAACAGCGCAACCCTCCTGGTTGCTAGTGTTACGTTTTAGCTTTCGGTCGACGGGGATGATACTGGCTATGTTGGTTTCTCGTGCCAGCATTACTGTAATATGGTCATTCGGACGATTAGGATCTGAGACCAGGAGGATTCTATGAGAAGAGAGATTGCTGAATTCTGACATACGACAACGGCCGGTCGTATGGCATTATCCCTGCCTTCGGCTTCGTCATTCTTCCTGGATTTCAACTTTCAACACTACAGAGATGTCGGAACTCTCCCCTCGTATCTTTCCGTAACCTTTGGGGTTAATGAGGCGGTTTATTGAATCAGTTTTTATCAGTCCTACTGCTTCTGCTCTACGACTCCCTCTTGCCCGTTGACAGCTTTAACCTGATGGAAATGAAATCGTTTCCGACATTCACGGTTTTCCCAGTTGAAATCCCCTTTGAAAAAGTAATTGAGTATTTAATAACTAACATTTTCTTCGCATGTAAGACAAAGATAGGTCTTATTGTGCGTGGGTGCATGTACGTATACCAGCCCCATAACAAATTGAGGATGTCATTAAGCTCGTACTTCCCGACTCATCTCGGATTTTGTCGTCGTCACCATCAGCATGATGAAAACTCGTGAGCTGTGGCCGTATCAACAAGTGATTAGCAGCAGACTATGCAGTTTATGGTAACAAAACCAAAGGTGACTAGTGGTGACAGCGATGCAGCGTATTAAAATGTTTTCAAGTATTCCTGAGAATAGCCCTTGCGCTCGTTGCATTCATTCTCAGAAAGATTAACCACGGACGCGGTTAATGCGAGTGACAAGCGTGTGACATGTAACGGTTACAAACTTGGTGCATATAAAAGAATCCACATCATCCGCTTACAACCTGAGAGTTATAGCGATTCAGTTATACCTTCTGCCTTCTCAGCCCTCTTGTTTATCAAGTCAAACTGTGTTGTTCGAGAAGTAAGGTGTTATTGGGCTCAGTTAGTGCGGTACAGACTACACAGTCCCTTGTCTGCATTCCTAACTCACTCCAGCACTATTAGCACCAAAATGTGTTAAATGCTAGTTGTTTGCGTGCCAAATGGATTAGATGCTTGGATGCGGGGGAAGCTGAGAAACGTGGCCAGAGCATAACTATAAGGTTATTCCAGATTGAAAAAGTAAGGATGCTCATTGACAGGAACGCGTTGGTATAGGGGCGTTCGCAACATTTATTTTTCATTCCGTGCCCCATCACCCCTGTACAGGATGACGCGTTGCAGGCTGGCTGGCTGGCCGTCCGCCGTGCACCTACCTGTGATAGCCTGTCTTAATGCTTTCTGGGAGCTTGGCAGGTGTTTCTAATTTGATCACGGTGGGAGCACAGAGACATGTAGTACAACAAGTTTTCCTTTGTACATACATTGTGTTGTACTCCAATCATATCCATTCTACCGCCAAAGTCTATCCTATTATTTATCAAAAATCCAAAAGCAATCCCTATAATGACGATAATGTGTTATTCCGATGGGCACAGTAACAATCCTCACGAACCAGGCATGATAATGGGCTGGGTTCTGTGCACCGCTCCTTTCAATGCTGAGAGGGGCTACATCGGAGAAAGTACATGCGTATTGCTGCACATGTCTACAGGGATAGGAAATTCCATTGGGAAGGTGCCACCCTGGCAACCTCACGCCAAGCGTGCCGTATTCTTATGTCATTGTGTGTGGAACGAGGTGGAATGATTTATTAATAAGTTTTCGAAAAAGAAAGCTGCTGCTGTTGTTGTTGTTCCTGCTGCTGCCGACCGGAGCTGCTGCAATCAATTTAAAATGAATTAAATTACCATCTTATTTTCTGCACTCCTCTCTTAGGGCCAATTGGTTTAGGCCACACGACCATAGGGCGTCCAACTGTTCCTTCTCTAAACACCTTTAAGTCCAACTTTACGAATCTTACAGCGAAAATAAATTACTCTTCATATCTTCCCTCTTCTTGATGACTTCTACGTGGGGTTTTAGCAATTTTAGTGACCGAAAATCGTGCTGTGTGCACAATAAACTCCATTGAATTTCCTATATACAGAGTACCCCTCCCGCCACCTCAATTGCCTTAGTAGATGAAGGTAATGCGCCAGGACAGGACCGAGTATTTAGATTTAATTTGCGCACGGGGAAGATTTTTTAGGGAAATTTTAATGAAACTCTTCTGTCAGGATTGCAATATATCAATTTCTTGAGGGCTGAACGCTGTGTCATGGGAGCCGAAGCGTGATTCGCTCTTTCCTGCTGGAAGACGGAGTCGGACTATAGAGAGAGAGAGAGAGAGAGAGAGAGAGCTCATCGCAAATAATGATGATGATGGTGATCACCACCTCATGTGCCTAAGCGTGTAGCTGTGAGTCGCTGTTGCTCCGATCAGGTAACACGCGTGGTCCACGGTTATTACAGCCATGACGTTGAAGACAAGCAAAAGGGCCACCCTCTGCCGTAATAATTTTTGCCGACGGACCGTCTCTCTCTCTCCTTCTCTCGAGAACTCTCTCCATCGTCCTCCTCCCTCTCACTTGCTTCACCTGTTTGATAGTCAAGTCTCGCGAGGCTCATCTGAGAAAAACCAGGTTTTCCTGGGTGTAATAAGAGCTAATCTGTGAGCTTTTGACTGATGTTCAATCCATCAAAATCAGACGAGTCAAATCATCTCTCCCTCCAGTCTCTCCCATGCTAGGGGATATGCATGTAACAAGTATGGGCCACGTATATTTAATCCAGGTTCAGCCTCTTTCGGAAATCCATTTCATGGTTCATCGTTAAGCCAGTATGATTACAAACTCTGAAGCTTGACACATTTTTTCTCTCGTAAGATGTGGGCTCTGGACTATAAGGAGTGAGAGTAGTGGTAAGTTACTATTAGGGGGACCACTACATGTTATAATTTATGTGATGGGTCCAGGGGGAGCGAAATTCTGGGAATTTTAGAGTTCATTTTTCAATGGGACTTCACATTGTATTTTTATCGGCAAGTATATATACAGTGGTATTACTGGCGGTGTGTGGGTTGTCCAATGGCCGGGAGCTCCAACTCCGTTGAGTTTTTTGGCCCGGGAGACGGAAGCCTTCATCCGAGCCATTACAACTTATGAAGGGAATAAAGAGATCCTGATCCTTCATCTGATATCTCATCTGGTCCACTTAAGATGATCTCCTCCGCTCCTGACGTTACATTTGAGCGGTGCTACTGTAAGTTTCCTTAATCTATCCTCCAGCACTTCACCCGTCGTCTTACTACAGGGAGAAGCAGACATACAGGGAGCATCATCGGACCTGACGGGCTTCTAAATCTGTCCAGCCTACCAAACTACCGGATTCCGTAGGGATATGGGCACACATTTATAATCTCACTCTCCTGTCATTTAATGACTGGATTCAGACTCCCAATTCCAGCCGTCCATCCCTTTTATCTTATCTATGTTAAAAATAGTAATAATAACTAAAGAGATTCTGAGTTGATACCTGCAGAGCGAGGGCAATTCCTGCCTTCTTTTATGCCCATTATCTAGATGATGTAGCTTGGCTCCCTGAAAATTTTTGTATTCGGGAGGAATTCACTTCAGCTTAGCCTCCAGCCAAATAGTCTGACCTGACTACCCACGAGGAGTTCTACGAATGCTTCCGGTGGAAACGCAGAGGGAGATATTTGTGAAGTTCCTTACTTTTCCCGTACCTTTTCTTCACTACTGAACGCAGTTAACAATAAAGTATCAATTGATGAATCACAGTATTACTCTGCCAATTATTTGAAATGGGATATCAAAATACGCATTTCGTTAATTACAGAGGTTAATTCAATTGGAAACAATGATAGCGCGTGTGAAATCCAGCGAGATGTCCAGAGTTGTAAAACTTAACGGTCGCAAGGCGCAATGAACAGCGGTACAGTTTCTAAAACGTCTTCCTGATGGCTTCTCAGCAGCTGGTAAATTATCCAACACAATACTGCTTTGTCGTTAAGTCAACAATAGGTCAATTTTGCTGATTATAGTTGCACGATTTTTTTCGGCAGGAGGCATAGTTTCCTAATACAATTTTATTTCTCTCTTCAGCTCCTGGAACAATGCTGGAATTATTTCCTCACTAAGGAATATTTGGGAAAGTGATTTTATGTGGCAAGTCTTGACTTGTCCATATTATTTCTGTAATAGATGCCTTCTAAATCTCAGCAAGTCGGGGCAATAAAGGCTAGCCACATTTGAAGTTTCAGCTGTGGAAAATGATACCCCATACCCCATCATCTTGCACCCCCAAACTCCCTACCATAGAAATCCATTACTACCTTTGCCGGTAGGAGCAAGTAGTCAATAGGTACACGGAAGACAGAAAAAAATCTATAATTCCTGATAATTGAGAAGTTACATTCGGCCAGAAGATCGATTCCTAGAAGTAATTAAAGACAAGTTATTATGTATTAGCGCTTTTTTATTTAGGATTACACATAGTATCACAATAAATAAAACTTACTGATTCAAGGTATACATTTCCACAATTTGCAACAAAAAGTCACCGGACGCATCAAGTTGAACTTGGTACTTGTCATCACCCATACACGTACAACAATGCTACATCATAACGTCAATTGTACCATCCAACTAAAACAAGATGGACAAATGCATACGGTTAAGGGAATATTATGCTACTAGGTTAAACACTTATAGCATCTCAGCATACGTCTTCTGGATGCAGGCATGACATATTGCATGCGAACTGCATTGCCGAAGAAGGGCCATGCGTCAGATTTAATTATGACAATCATGTTCATCTCTGTTCGATGATCTGCTCTACTTCTTTGTGGCCGACGACTGGGGGGGATTTCAAAGGCTGCTCAGGTACGACTTTGGGATGGAGTCTCTTCCACTTAGGTCCCTGTCACTCGTCCGTCCGTTTCAACCTTCACCCCGCTTTACTCTGACTACACCAGTGTATGATCGACTTGATTATATTTTGAGATATTTAGAGGAAGAACCGATGGCGGGCATACAGCCGTCGTCACAAGAAGGGAGTGTTTTTGGGCTCAGTCCGTCACTTTAGTCAGCTATATTTACATATGCAGGATCGATCGCAAGTCAGGGAACTTGTCCATCTAACGGAGAATCTTGTCTAATACGGTCTATAGTTTTCCAGGTAGACTAAAACATTAGAAATTTCAAACTGATATTGGACGTTATCTCCCCGCAAACACTGAAACTTGTCACTTATTAATGTGAAGGCTATCCCATACCACATGGTCACATACAAAGCAGCTTTAAACTGGGCGGAGCCTGCTCTATCAGAACGTATCTGTACAGTCTTCTCCCATTCCTTGCTGTGAACACACTGACAGACTCTATGCATACATTATGGACGGATGAACAAATAGACATCACAAGCTCACAGAATTGTCTGCTAATTTATTCCGGACATTGAAAGATGTTGGAAAACAGTGAGAAAATGCGAGTTAACATATCTCTATTCACGCAACTACTTTATTTACGAACATGCAGAACATTAACTTTTCATTTTATGGCCCTGACTATTGGATATCATGTGAAAGCGTGTGCACTATGTTCCCTCTGTGAATATAAGGGAGGATAGTGCTCCTGAAACTACGAGTTTTAGGCTGGTGTATTCACAAGACTTGTTTCTCAGCAGCGGTCGGACCCTACTCCCCGTTTGCATGTCATTTACTTTTCCCCTTGTTTTTTCCTATCGGAGGGTCGAATCTTGAATAAATTCAACTCGTAACCCACTCTTAGTACACACCTGCAGATGTAGACCTTTCGTACTTCTTGACATTTATTTGAAGCTTATGCTATCATTGTTGTCAATATATAAACTACTTCCTCCATGTAAATTAAAGCTGTACCTGTTGTTTCCTGCTTTTTATTGACCACGCAACCGTATAAATATCACCATCCGGCGGGAATCATAAACTACTCACGCACACACGTCTTCCTCCAGTGTTCAAACTAGGAAATTTTCCTACTGTCTTTCTCACGGTATCAAAACCCTTGTTCCCACTGCGTAGAGGTTTAAAAAAATAATTTTGAAAATCGAATGCGAATTGAAAAATTGTGTGTACAAGTTTACTAGATTTACCTGACTTTATACACGGTACAAAAATAACAACGTGCCAAGCTTGCACGATGGCATGTGCTCAGCGGCTTAGAATTGGTTACGTGAATACTCGGAGCACGTGACTGGATTCGCAATTAAGAGAGTCTTGAATAATGTTGATCGATGAGAGGTTGCCGGCTTCGCTCGGAAATTGACCCACGAGTATGGAGTCCGAGCGAAGGTAAGTCTTGAGGAGGAGAAATGAGGCACGAATCCGAGTGAGAATGCCGGCTGAAAGTGGATCTTAAGACATTATCACTCGAGCTCATCCCTCACATGTGTGCGTTCCGCCGCGCAGCCTAGAGGAGTGTATGGACGGACGCATTACTAATAATACTAATAAAGTTGTGAAAAAATAGCTGAGAGGATAAGGCACGTCGGACGGGGGGTGAGCCGTGATGATTATAATAGAGGGTCTTTGTACCCTGTACTGTAGTACATCACAGTGTATAATCATAAGTTTTTAAAATCTTGGTTCCCGGGCACACGAATTATTTGTTGCTATACTCTCATACCAGCATAATCAGGCCCATTGGGAACCTAATGGACGGCTATTATGAACTGCACGAAAACAATTTACGGTTCCTAATGATTCCCATTTCGACTAAATCAATCAATGTGATTATGGGAAACCTCGAGTTGTGATCTTGGCCTGTGCCAGTTCAAAAAACTCCGACCGCTGGACATTCATTGGCATAGCTTGAAAGCACGAGCCGAACTTCCTTAGACTCTTCATCTTCCAAATCTCTGGGAATCATGGAGACAGCTCATCTAAAGTTTTTAAGCAGACATTATTACCGTTCTCAACATAACTCTGAAGGAAACTTATTGGAACTCTGGTGAAGCAAAAATTGCTATTATGTTTACGACAAAACAGGGGTACCCCGATATACGTGCGATTCCCTTAGCCATCATAGCCAAGTTTTTCACACCTAGGTAAACCAGAATTACTTGGCTACCCCCGACCCATAAATATTTTATTAGTTGCAATCTATAACAATTGCGGAGCGTCACATCTCTCACTTCGACCCTAGTAATTCTACTGCAACACCTTATCAACCTGAGATGATTTATGAACTAAATGACAGTAATTTCCTCACAACATGTAATAAGAAGTTTCACCAAAGCCCTTTTGCCACACTTGAATCACCAGAGCCGCCACATCGTTCTTTTTAACATGCTAATTTGCACCACTCCGCAGCTCGCCCTATCTCACTCTACCCAATGCTCCACCACACACAAAAATACAGAAGCAAGATGGAGGAATTCAAATTTGTAAAGGAAAGCTATTATCTCGGATGGTTAAAATTTTTATTCAGAGCACAGAACAAATCCGTCTGCGCACACATAATCTCACACACCAGTACCGAGATGTACACACATTTACGGGCTTACTCACACTTGAGATCTATGTAACCCTGTAAAACCCGTCCAGCTTTCCTTGTTAGTATGCAACAAGGTAGATTATTATCTTTAGCAGCTGAATATTCAAATTAAATTTGGAGCCGTTTACCAACTGTATTGACTCTAACTTGGAACAGAATCACGAGATACCACAATATTCTTTTCGAAATAGTTGAAGTAATTCTATTAATCAGATGGGAGTTTGAATGACTGCACATAAAGTTAACTGCTTTTGCACTTCTGCGCTTACCGTCCTCCACCAGTTGGAAGCTGTTTGACTCGGTCAGGTAGATTAGTCTGTCATTTTTCCTCTATGTTTTTTTGAGGAAGAAGTTAGATTTATTACCAAGCGGTAGGATGCTTCTCCAGTGCACATTTTGCATTATTTTTATATTTTAGATTAGTACACAGTAGTATATCTGCAGGAATGGGTGGGCCGACAAGCCCACCCATTCCTACGCCATGCATTTTGACAGACTAAAAGAGATTGTGGTCAGGTGCTCTCTGCACTCTTGTAGTACATGAGGTCTCTCTTGTCGAGCGTAGGGGATCGCTATAATATTATGTGCTAGATTTATACGTGCTGGTCTTCCCCATTTTCCGGGGAGAAAAAAATCCGTTGACAGTACGAGAATCCAGATGTGATGTGTGCCACCACCCGGTGGTGCGTAGTAGCTTAGGCAACATAGGATACCCTATTCCCAGTCAATCATCCGAGCATACAGAGGAATGTTGCCGGCCGGAATGTGGCAGGGATGAGAAGGGAATTAGTACTCAGGGCATGGAGTAAAATAGCGCACTTTATAAGTGATTAAGTCAACGATTAATTTGAAATACGATTATGACAAATTGAGCGGTTAGAACGAGTTCTTCATACTACTTCGGACTGCAGCACTCATTCATATACGTACTTAACGACCTCACACTAACACATGGGGCCAAGGGGTATGCATTGTACGACTCTGGGAATGATAGAATTTTCTGCACTCTGTCAGTCAGGCATGCATGTCCTTCATCGTCATACCAGAACCTTTCTTGCTGCTGGACGATGCACTCACCATTGCAAGAGACTCTCTTGAGTTACAAGACGAGAGGACGAAACAAATGTGGAGAATGCATTATTCTTGCGGCCGCGAATAAGGTTGGAAATGGATTGCCATAAAATAATTTAGGAAAACGAATGGAACATAAAGCAGTGGGAGAGTGTGGCAGTCAATCTATTCACGTTTAAAGGAGCCAATGCTGCCTGGTGGATACAGAACTACACGCTACTGTGAGCCGAAGACCGATCTGGACAGAGGTCATTTGGATGCGAAGTACCATCCTGAGGACCACGTCTACTGTTGAGTGAAACCGGTTGAGTTTGACATAAATCAGTGCGAGAGAAAACGGCGCATCTGCTGGAGCTCTTCCCTGGTCTCAAAGGGTTCCCTTATATGTACTTCTCGGATGGAGGATGACGCCGCCGCCGCTGCTTATTTTCACAAATCAAACCAAAACTCATCATTTCCAACCTCCTTTAATATTTACGATTTTTACCTCCTTGCCTTCCTCAATTGACGATTGACCCCGCCGCGTTCCTCGCCATTACTTTACCCAGTAGTGGCGACGGGAGTGGAAACCCCCACGCCAACCCGAGCCTCATTGTTTGATGACTTTATAAGCCAAAGGCTATTTGCATTAGCTTTAAATTCGCTCAAGTAGGCTTGAATTTTATTGCAAAATCCCACAGCTGGAGTTCACATGCTGTCACTCCTGACTGACTGACTCAAGGAGGCTACTTGCCGGCTGTCAGTATTTTACGACGGATCTTCCCTTAGCTAATTTTTTACTTGGGTTGGTGAGCTCACAAGCGTCTTACCCTCTCGTAGACCACATATATGTGGTGGTGGTGATGTTCAAATTTCATGGTGAGATAACTGGCGGTTTCATTGGGGCACAGAATGGTCAAGCCGGTTTATTAAGTGTTCCCTTGTTAATTTTTTTAAGGGTAATTCATAGAGAAACTGAGAATTTTACGAAGATTTTGAATTATCACCTTGTCCCTGAACGGGTGAGAGCTTGTGTCCTTAAAAGTACATAATTTGCGTGTAATTCTGATAACAGGGATTACCTAGTGGAACTCGGTAGGGGTAGGCAAAATGATCATCATTCCTATTATTGGACTGAGCACAATTCCCTCATTGCAATGGATAACAAGTGTGTCCGGCGCCGCACGGTTAGGAACCCTTGCAGGCGGGCGGCCAAAATCCTTTCCGCTCGCTACACTCTCCATGAATGGAATTATTACGATGAGCTCATCCGTTCTTGTAGTACTTACATGCCCACACGTGCCCCCACACTGTGAGTCTATCCTGCAAAGATGATATGACCCATGTAAATGGAGTAGAATGTGGCCGGGGCACAACTGACTGCGAACCTCAAAGTCGAGTAAAAAAGCCGCTCGAGACCCCGTGTGGGTCAGTCGTTGAGAAGGGGAGTAAGACAAGTTAAATACCAAAACAAACGCACACTTCAGCACATTGACACGTTCGCACTACAACTAGATTAACAATAATGGCGAGCGGGGAATGGGGCTGAAAAAAATGACAAGAATGAAACTCCAGGGGTTTCTCTCACTCGCTCCTCCGTTAAAAATTCCGATCCCCTTGAGAATCAATCAATACGATCATTTGCGCTCCTAACTCGTACTGCCCCTTCAATCGCCCTACTTCCCCTTCAATAGCCTACTACGTACATACCATGTATTTTCTCAGTCAGTGAAGGTTGAGGTACAGTCGGGTTGAATGAGGAGATGTAGTAGTGGTGAGACGAGTTCTGTTGAGATTTAAAATTACGTTTATTGTCACACGGCAGATAGAGATTAGGAGAACATTCCATTGATTTTAGCATAATATCTTCTTCGTACATCTTGATTAGAATTGACTTCTATGTATTGTCCGCGTCCCCCTGTGAGACATTCAAATTAAATTCTAGTTCATCCACTCAGGAGGGTGGTCGGTCGGGTCTGTTTGACTTAAGAGTTTTCGGGGTTTTGAAAGTTGAGAATGACATAGAACCAGTTTGGAGACAAAAGGCCACTGCTACATTTTAACAGGCCCTCGCACTAACCACAAAATGGCCGTAATGAAAAGTAATGAGTACAAGTTGTAGGATGTCTGTAGTCATGGGGAGGGCTGGAGTATTGTCATTTACTTGAATAGAGTAACTCGTGGCAATGTATTTTATGAACTTGTTCCCTTAATTAGTCTTTCGTGACGGTGACCAGATTGAATTCAATGCTGGGTAGGGGAACACTTATATTTAAGTGACTCGGACATAGTTGTACCGTTTTTTAACTTAGGTGGCTGCCGCTTACGATGATTAAGAATGGATTTGGAAGTCTGTTACGTTGTTAGTAAATTAACTACGGTGATGAGATTGAGCTTAGGTACCTGGGGAAGTTATCGAAGTAAATGCGAAAAAACCTTGCTTAAAACATGCTCAGGAGCAAAGATTTTAAGTCCAGGTTTTATTCGACTTTACGGTAGTTTCAAGCGAAGTCTACAACAACATTACCAATACCATCTTCGATGTGATCCTGTACGGACTTAAAAAGAGTGTCATTTATCACCGGAATAGCCATGGTTTCCCCCATAGAGTGACACAGCAACTTTTCAACAGCACAAGCAGCAATCCTTAAAATATTTTTGACTTGCCTAACGATACCCGAGAAATCTATCTGTTTATTGCCGCAAGGAGAATAGTATGATTCAGCTTGAGCGGTAGGATAAATTGAGCCGCTCAAGTGAAAGTAAACATGTGAACGGCCGACGACCTTTCCTCTCTATTGTATGAATTGGTGTCCCGATCACTTATGTGGTATCATTAGTATGACTGGCAGTGCCTAGTTTCATCCCTTCACGGATGTGCTCCTCTATTCCTTCATTATTAAAACACTGATGGACCGAATGACAGTATGATCTGTGTTAGACGGTGGTTTGAATGACCATAGCAAAAACTCGAGCGTTGTATTTTTCGTCATTAGGCCCATAATAAGCTATTTGCCTGAATGAACCACACAATATTTCAAAATTTTGCTGGTAATCTCAAACCGACCTGCTAAAGGATTTCATTGGATACATTCTACATTGTTTGCAGCCTCATATTGCGACCTCACATTAACTTTGCACAAGCATTAGCGGCTCAAATCCTGTGCAACTTCTAATGCAGGCGTGTAACATGACAACGGGTGACACATGATTCTTTTTATATCTCATCCAATAGCAGTGCGAGTGGTACCAACATTGAGCTCTGCGTTTTAGTTATAATTTTTTTGATCCTCCAAATTTTTCTCTCACAATTAGAAGTAGTCGAAAGTGTGTGCGTACTGTGGACAGAGATGGAGACAGGTCGACACATTTGAGCAGGAGAAAAGAGGAGAGGGTGATAAATGAACTGAATTAGCCACGGCAGCGCTCAGTTGAACTACTCCGTTATACTCTCTCCTGTATACTCTCCACGCTTACATCATAGTTGCCGTGGAATCTCGGGCATCTCACACTTAGAGGCACCCTCTTGTTCAGGGGTAGAGCGAGAATCTGTCTCCTACGGAATGCTTGTTTCTCTGTGTGTAACAAGACAAGCATTTTTATTTAGATTGAAACGATTTGTTATCCAGACCCTTTTACTCATTCAAGGCTTTCACATTTGCATGATTTCGTTTCATCATTTCACACACTGGCCCTCGTTCAACTTTCCCGTGTGCACTGCATAGCATGCGGGACGTGGATACCGGCGTGTGACCTCTCAGTCACTCAACCCGTGGCATTCGTGTCTCCTTTTTACACAGCTCTTTCCCTTCCGTCTGAAATGAGATTTTTTCTTATTTGTTTCCTATGCAAATCAATCCAGTTCCGCCTGGTACAATTTGAGAGGGTTTCGCTTTTCCTGTATGTTCTTGTGGCATAGGAACAGATGTAAGATTGATGGAGCGATTTGAGGGCTGGGACAGAAAATTTCCCGCCGCCAGTACATATGCACCGTGCCATGGGAGAGTTAATGAACATTTTGTATACTTGCAATGTTGGAAGGGCAGGGAGCGAAAAATTATAGGACATCAGATCAAAGTGGCTGAGATTATGGGCCACATCCTGCGAATGGGGTTGGGGATGAATTGAAAAATAAATGGAGCTTTTTATTGGCTTCGCCTCAAATGTCTTATAATGCTTCTTGTCTCATCTCCCAACATTGGGCTTAGACTCTGCTATCCTCAGAGGAAAAGTTCATGGAAGAAGCAATGGACCTAAGATGAGGCGCCCCTCTTCAATCACTTAGGAATCTCTTCCTCGCAAATTCACCTTTAATGAAAGTTATAAAGTAACTTAATCAGTTCCATTAGAAAAGAACGTGACAATTCGACCAGGGAAGGATGTAATTTCCGCTTTCCGATGTAAATCCGTTTTCCATTTCGTCCACTATTCTTGCTGCCAGACTGAGTTTCGGCTTTTTAACAAGAAATCAACTCCACAGAGCTTGTTTCTCGAGGTGAATGGAGGGACTTGCCGCCGGACTTTCAGTGTATAGCTACCAAATCTAAAGCTGTCTGTAATGTTCCGTAGCCAGTACTTCAAAGTCATTAAAACTGCGGAGGTACACCCCTGCCGATTCATTCTAAAAGGAACCAGCGGCTTCATTTACAAACTCGTGCCATCGTCTTAAAATCCTCATACATTACCATAGCTTTTGAGTTAGAGTAACGCACCCGAGAAACTTCCATAATTATATGCTGTTCATCGCAGGTGGAGCTCAATCTCAGCTTGCCGACACGAAAATTAGAAGCTGCAAGTTCCCCTTGTCACAGGTCTCCTATCCTCACCGATGATCTGGTGATCCCTTTGAATTAAACTGTTGGATATTTTGACTTGCTTGCACGTAGAGCATGTAATTTCCACACGATTCTATAACCAACCACCTTTGAACTGATAATAATGAAGTACTAGGCAAAGATGCACACTTAATTTACACTGACTAAAAATCACAAAAGGATTTGTCTCGACTTTAATTGCGTCATTTTTCCGAGAATGCACAATCTCTTTGCCTTTGCTGTAAAATAGATGTCTTTCTGTATATTTGAATTTCATTTTTAAAACATCCTAAAAGTATTGCTCTCTCAAAAATGACAAACTCTGATTTATGTGTTGGAATTTGAGAGGTATTTTTTCAGAAAATTTCATGCGTTCTGAGATATCTAATGCAAAAATCCAAAATGACTTTGGCCACAACTTCAACCTCGATTTTGGTAACCTCTCTGAAAGCGCTCAGCTTATTGTACAGCCGCATATCTATTATACTGGCAAAAATTAAATACCTCAGTGGATTGCTCCATGCCCCACTTTGATGAATGTAAGGCCTACAGCAACTACGGAGTAGTAGTCAAACTCCGAACCGAACTCATGGGAAGTTTTGTTTAATTGATTCAATCTAGCGTGTGTTCTGCCCAAAGGTGTCAAAGATACACAAAAACGGTAAAGACAGGGAAAAAATTGTTGAAATTCTTGAAATGAGTAGGGCTACAACCATGAAATTGGTTCAGAAAGACGCCTGTCATCACGTTCTGAGTGACAAATCCTCATCTTTTTTCACAGCTGTCATCCGTGGAGACTGACTCCAGTGAAACCCTACACCCATGCCCTTACAACTCCACTTTCTGAAGGTCCATATAACATAACCTTAATGCAGGGGTTGTCAAATACAAAGGGAAGTATTGAACCCGTACAGTCAAGGATGGAGGGACGGTGCAGACCGTGCGCCTTTGCCGCTTTGTATAATAAGAGGTCCTCCGAGCCTAAGGTTACCTGCAATTTATAAGATGACTAGTAATATGCCTCTTATTGCTACCGTCGCCTTCAACACAAACTATTTGAAGCACATAGAGATAAATGTATGTATATGTTCCCACTCTGTCGGTACACTTCGGACAAAGAGGATTTTCCGGAGTAATTTCTGATTCTCTTGGTCAGGGATGAAAAGTACCTCTTGTGATGGAGCGCCGATTTGTCGGCCCATGGCCGGCCATTGAAGAGGTGATGACTCGGGCTGGTTTACAATTGTGTCGGAAATTAGTTTCACAGTTTTTATTCCCCACCACTCCCTCATCCTAACTGAAACAAGGGAGTGAGGGAGCGAGAGAGGTGATGTGTTGTGATGGGCTTCGGCAGGTCGATTGACTTGGTTACAATTCATTTTGGTCAGATCAAGCGGGATATTTTCCTCCAGTAATTTGTTCCTCTCACGTTGAGGGATTTAAATTAGAGATTTTCACTGTCTTTGGAACTCATTAGTGGGGGAACGGAGGGGCCACCACAAGGATTTACACATGTAAAAGCTCAAATGGATGACGGAAAGAGGTTTTAAGGGGTGAAAAAATATAAACTGCTCCTTTCCATTTCACCAGGAACGGGTGATGCTGGCAAGTCCGGACGGCGCGGCGGCCGTTAACAAATTTCACGCATGTAAAAAATCTAAATACAAAAAAAGATGAGGAGAGTTCCCTTAATGGGTCTCCACGGTGTTGAGGGTGGATGGGAGTGGGAAAAAATCAGATTCTATCGAGCAGGAGTAATTTTTTATGCAAATGAGCCATTTAAGTCCTAATTTCACTCTATATCATGACTTTTACAAAGTCTACAATGATCTGGAGCACCGTTTCTTTACTGGGGATACATATGCTCAGATGCATGCTTCTGCCAGTACCGCCTCCGAAAAGATATCATCAACTTTTACGACAATGAAATTCACTCGAACAGTTCAAATGACCGTACACTGGAGAATAGTTGTCTGCATAGAGGCACACAGTTGCCAAGTAATTACAGACGTGAAAATCCTCCTGGAAAAACTTCCAGACTCCTCTGACTACAACGCACTCCAGGCGCAAATGTGAACGGACGCTCAGTCAGAGTGTGTCACCCCCCGTTTTAATCCTACGGAACACAGAGCACACGAGTGAGCATGTAAGCGTTCCTGCTCGTTGAGTCTGAGCGAATTTCCCGCGTTATTATTCCCTTGGTTTTTCCATGTTGCATAATATAGTATCATGATGGTAGGGGTAAGAGTATGTACAGACTTTTTATAATTCACTCCCCATTTTTTCACCCTCTTTCCATTAGTTTTCACCTCATTCCGAATGCTCCATGTAAAAAGAATGTTAAGCGCATATGCTGAATTTTTGTAACATTAATATAAGACTAATACTGACATTATATACACGCAAGGTCTGCAAAAGCCTTTTTCATCCCCCCCCCATTTTTGAGTGCTCCGTTTAGTTAAAGGCACCATCATCACTTGGCCACGGGTTACTGCTGTGCTTGTCGAGCTGTCATATGGAATATGATCCAGTCATTCGCACTCAGCAACAGTTTCAAAGTGCATCCGCTTCCAAGACGGGTGGAAAAACTGCTTAGCCCCATTGCGGTGACGGGATTTTTATAGGTTTCCGACCCAACTCTATCGTCCCCTCATAAAAACTCCTTTCTCGCCATGTTATGCTCCATCAACTCTACAAGTTTTTTCACTCCGCTATGAAAATTCGCAACTTTCTAACCCCTAAAATATTGTTCCCACTTCCTTCTGCTCTGATCGCTCCCTCCGTTGTTACGGCGTGAACTGAGGCCACTTTCACTCCTGAAATGCCACAAGGTTTTCAAGGTTTTCCATCCACACATTTCCTACCGCTCTCTATTACCGCGTAACACAGTGGAATATTTGGTAAGACGTCATAATGCACCTATAGAATTTAGAGCTTAGGAAACGTTACGATTTTTATCCAGCAGGCGGTCCATGTCGTTTGGATATCCCCACGTTGAACTTGAGATGATTTCCCTTGTCGTTTCTCGGCGAGCCTTAGCGTCTCACTTGCCAACCTTGCGGAGAAAAATGCTGGAAGATTCCCTACCTTAAATCAAAGAATAATATTCCAGAAAGTGTTATTTATATGCAAGTGGGATGACAATAAAGAAGAAACAGTATAACACGGTAAGTCCACTACGCTCACAATGATTCATAATTACGGAACCCTCTACGGTTGATGAATTAATACAATTTTCCATTGGAGCCATCTCCCTCTTTTTCGCTTTTCGTATTATTTCCATCCTTAAAGACAAAACTCTTTCATACAGTGTGGAGGCTGATTCCACATGGACAAGCCCATTGAAAGAGTATAGTATCATGAAGGGTAATGGTGGTGGTAGGAGAACATCTTGTAAAAAAAGCAGGAACCCCTCTGGACGACTTCCATTCAAGAGCATTTTCCATAGCATTGCTTAAAGTAAGTGTGAGAAGGATCGTGTGAAAAATATGAGATTAAGATTAATATGTGAAAAAAGGGGGGAGAAATTTCCTCACAGTGTCGTATTTAATATGCAGAAATATGCATCTGACCCCACATGTATATAATGATTTGAGCCCTGTGTCGCGAGGGGAGCTCATACGATAAACTACAAGCAGAACACACACATAAACGCACACAAGCACTTACGCAAGGGGAGCACATATGGGAAAAATAAATGAAACAAAAGTACCCAGCTTTCTGGTCTAAATAATTTCTTGCAAATCACCAGACAGTCTGTAATGGAACGCAAATACATATATGTAGCAGTAAGGGCCCTGCTCACACATTTAAATTCGTCCAGTTCATTTGCATAAAATCTCATTCATCTGCTCCAACTACTACCTATGTACATGTTCGTCTGTAGGACATATCAAGGTGTATGACGGTAGTCGAAGTGGTAGTATAGTGGCAGTGTAATAGCAGGTGAAATCCCCCCTGCTCACAGCTAGGAACTCACATGATAAGTGTAAATGTGTGTGGAGCAATGGGGGAACTCATAATGATATTATCCATGGTTGACGCACTTGAAGCCATTTAAACATCCCATATGTAGACGGCTTAAGCCTGTTATTCAATGCTACTGTTCCTCTAATCTAATGCACTCAGTCACCTTCTCACCTTTCACTAGCTTTCATTTACCTGATTCCTTTAGCCGGTAGGATGTGATAGGGATCCGGTGGTGGAAAACTACACCACAGGGATACAAGCTGGTGGTGTGGCACCGTTGATCATGCTGTTTATATGGACACACATAGACGTAGAAACACACGAGACACAATAAACAATAGTAGCCCTCTGACAGAGACAAATAATTCTCCAAGAGTTGTTCACAGCCCCAATTTTTTCCACGTTTATTCACACTCTGCTCTTGCTTGCCCCACATAAATTCCTCACAATCTCTTAGATATGCGTTCGTATAAAGGGAAGCTTGTAAAATACGCGTAGGAACAAATGAAAGCTTGAAGTGTGCGTCAGAAAAGAGTGTGTATTTCTAGCTCAAATCTTCGTCGTCATCATCACCAACATCATTCGCCTGGTTGTTGGACTGTGAGAAACATTATCCCTCACGGTGATTCATTAGTCATGGCACCTTAAAAACGGCTATAGAACAGACGTAACTGCCAACGTGTCATAATCGGAGTGGAACGCATAGTGGACCTCATTCGCACTCCAGCTAAATGTATATTTCAACGTATGCGCAATTCAGACAATTTAGATGGATGGGGTGCAGGGAGAAAAGTCTATGAGCTCAGAGTGTCTACGAGTACATGCAATGTGGTCCGGCAGCAGTAATGTAGTCAATCTGATACTACTGTGAGTACAACATGTGAAATTCTAACTTGGAACTTCGGTGAGTGTGAATTATCCCACCCAATTTTTCAAGTTTTCCTTTCCTCCTCCCATCCATGCTATTTTCATATTCAGTAGCATGAAAATAAAATTTACTCTTCATCCCACCACTGTATACAGCCCTTTCTGGTAGCAGGAGCAGCAATGTTGGTGGCATCCAGCGTGAGTTACCTCACCGGCCGACGGCCCCACTAATTGCTTCGTGTTATATACGCCCAACAGTGATGACCGGCGGACAGAGCAAATTCCGATTTTTTCCACTTTATTGCTTTGGAAATTATCATGGACAAATTACATTTACAATGTAAACCGCGGTGAGGAGGAGCAATTAAAATAATTGAGCCGACATTTTCCCTTCTGTCTTTGTTTGTGAGGTGAAGTAGTGTAAGTCAGAATAAAGGAGACGCTTCGTCTCAGAAAGAAATTGCACGCACTTTAGCATGACTCATCCCGTTCATAAACTCTATCCCCAGTATGGCTTCAGTACTGGAGAAGATTCCCGTGGCAATCAAAAGTCAAACATTTCTGGCTCCTGGTAAAATCAACCAGTATCCTTTCCCATGCTGTGCTATATACTACTACAAGTACAACCTTATTCTGCTATATCACTACTGTTATACTCTCACCAACGTCATCTCCACATGAGTTACACTTGATGCGGATATTACTAATGCCCAGAGTTTGTATATTGTAACATTTTTATATTTGTAAAAGAGGAAAGAGGGTACCGGAGAGGCAAATAATAAAATGGAACTTCTAAACCTGTCCATTACTAAGGGAAACTAACCACATCAGGTTTATGAAAATGAACTTTTATTTCTGCCCTCCTTAGACACTCAACCTGGTCCTCCCGTGCGGCGTCAATCAACAGCAACATCAGCAGCAACAACAACTGGACTTTCCACTCTAAAAAAGAGCGAAGGAAAGCAAGTGTTGCAGCAGTAGCACTGTGTGATGAGTGTGTGTGCCAGACCTTAAGGCTACACTATCACTTTAACTCATATGTTTCTCTAACTCCAAGAGTGAACCCTAAGCCGTCTGGTCATCTTGCTAATTATAGAAGTGTACATATAAAATCCTCTCACGTATAAGGAAGTTTTGTAATGCACTAAGGAGTGAATGAGTTGGCCGTGCATCAACATGTGCTTGTTCCATAGGGTTATAGCGCATGAAACTCCTGGACAAGGCCTGTCAGCCGGACTATCTGAGCTGAATCGGACGCGTATAAATTATGCGTAGCACGTCCGATGAGGTGCGTTTTGAGGGGAAACTCGATTTTCCAACTTCTTCTCACTCATGGTGCAGTATTCGGGAGTGTACGTCCATTCTTAGGAACTGAGGGGTTTGAAGAGAATAAAAATGATAATTCAAGTGCCACCTCCTGATCATTCCCAAGTTGACCGGCACATTTGTAACTGGTGACCGAAGAACTTGTCATCTCTTGTAGTATTGCATTAATTGGGAGTAACAGCTGTCACAATGCTTGTACTCAGCTGACGCTTTAAACTAGGCACCGTCATTACTGTTGATGGGATTATGGGGAGAAGCAGATGATGTTGATTTGTTATTAAGATTCCATTTAGATTGAACTGTTTAAGAGTGTGTGTAGAGCGTTGTTGACGAAAATAGTGGAACGTTTCCAACTTCCTTCGAAAGATTTTTCGTAAGTGAATGCTCATGAGCTGTGGCGAGGGTCCCATTGGAGCAGACGGATACACCCTCACCTGAGCAAAGCCATTGCACAATACATACTCAGGGATTCTCCAAAATGAGGGGAGAGTGGCTCTAAGTGCTCGATCACGCTCTAAAAGTGTGTGCCGAGTCAGTGGACTTGTACCTGCTAATCAGGATGGAAATCAAGGGAAAATTGCTCCTGCAATTGCAAGAACCCAACCTCCATGATAGTATTTAGCTCGGACGTATGACTGGAAGCTCTGAGAGAGTGGTGTGCTCAGACCATAGCTTAGGGCTACATATTTTTTCAAAAAATTATCATTTTATTCCAGTTCCAATGATTACAGAGCGAGAAAATAGAGCTAGCTGGCTGGCACCGCACCGTCCTTTCGAGATTACGACTAACATACGCACACATTTGAGTGTTTCGCCGTCATATATAGCTCGCAGCCCTAACTGGCAGTCACACAGACAACTCTTCACCTTTTTCTTCCCGAATGCACACTAGTTTCTGTTCTTTAATCATATAGGACTTTTACTCTGGCCGTTGTCATTACTATCACTACCAAAAGAGTCAGAACTATGAGCAAAATTTTCACTCACTCACCCACATCATCAACATCATGATCAGGAGCAGGAGGAACGGCAGCATCACCACTACCATTATCATTACTATCATTACAAACATCTCGAATCTCGACTCGGTGGAGATATTAGCATTTCCCCTTCCTTCTACACATTATATTTTTCTTTTGTAAATAAAATTACGGCCGTTCCAGCCACTATGGAATCTCCAAGTCAGGACATTTATCCCTACGCCATAAAAGAGGCAAGCCCATATGCTTTCACATGCATGGGGACTGGTAATTTTCTTATTATTGCAATGAGCCGTACGAAGTGAAGAGCCATGCTGCTTGTGTACACACACTGAGGTAAATCCAAACAGTTACTCCGGAGATATGCCCTTCTCCTTCTCATCCTGTACATAGTCGTTTTTACGCTATTGTGGAATTTCTTAGCCCGTGAGCTCTGCCATTACTTCACGGTCCTTGTACAAAACTATTTCTCAAAACTGTATTATTACATTTATGCTAATTTTCTTATTTGAAAACACAACTCTTCGCCATTTACCCCATACTAACTTAATCACAGGTCTATGAGGGGAAATATACAATAGATTTCTCCACCGTGGTGGTACGAGCACGTACTATAGTACAAGCATGTCCTTATGGGAGTGACGGCGAGTTCAAGGCAGCTCGAGCCCAGCATGGTCCGCACGGGGGATGGAGCTACATTTTGACATGGACTATGCGAAGTTGAGGCTCCTTTTTTTTGCACCTCATAGAAATATTAAGTGCCGCTGAGTGAGCATAGGGGAGAGAGAAAGGCTATAACTTTGCAGCATAGTTCTGGGTCGGGTCTCTACCAATGACCGTATGATAGAATGTAAATAGTAAATAACTCTTTGGCTCATCTAAATTGCTAATCAGTAAATGGAAGGATTTAATGGATTGGCGTGTGTGTGTATGTGGACTCGTTGGTGTGTGCATACTTACAATGACCGTCTGGAATTAAACTCTTTGGCTCCCTTGCCATGATGATTTCTTTATCAGCCTCTCATTACTACACTAGGCTGTCTGTTAGTCAAAGTGTAGGCGAAGTCAAAATGGAATTCACTCTGCAATGTCAGAACAAATAGTCAAAATTTTAAGGGCGTGTGCAGCACTAGCAGTTTTTTGCTCCCGCTATACTTATGACCATGTAGCATGCGCAACGGCGGGGCGAATGTAGCGAAAAATGGAAATTACCTACCCGAAATGACCATAAATTTTCCTAGATGTAAATTGAAGTATTTCCAAATAGAAAAATTGTCCAAAGACTAGAGGGACTCTGTGGAACAATGCCGGGGCTTTAACATGCATATACCTGTAGAAATGGGACGTGTTTTCCAACCAAACGTGGGCAAATCTACCCGTTTGCATGCAACCCGAGGGCTTCCACCTCCGCCCACATCGAGCCATTTGCTCGCCGCGCGGCCTTTACCACTTTGAATTGAATAATTTTTTCCTCTAATTTACATTTATAGTCGATGACCACCAGTGCCGCCATTCCTTGAAATTGTTTCCCCAAAGACATACTCCTTCCACCAGTATTATTATATACTATAGCTCAGGTCCTTCTAAGTGAATTTTTGGAGAAGAAAAAATGCAATGTAAATGCAAAAATTCCATTTACACAAATGAGTATGGGAGAGGAGGTTATGGCTAATGTATCCTGTAGAGTCTGCCCACTTAGAGATAGTATCTGAAAAGTTGAAGATTTCCCCATAATTTCAGCTTGGATTCTGGGGGTTGGTAAAGTAGTGGAATCTGTAGCAGTGGAAAAAATTGAATGCTGAAAAGCTTGGCAGGGACGCAAATGAGCCGGTTTTTTTTCCTCTTTGCCCTTTCTTAATAATAGGCCGGAGTGTATTATTAAAACCTGCGCCAGTAGCACTGCATAGACTACAACGAGAGCAACGTTAGAGAAGGATGATGACCACAGGGATGTATAGCCATGGAAGCTATCCCTTTCCTACCCTCATCCTTTCCAATTACACCTTGTACTACTACTACTGTTGGGTAGGACTGCGGGCCGCCGACTAAAATCCAATCACCTTGTCGGCACTGGGCCTAGTTGTAAGGTTCGATTAGAGAATTACCTCTCCAATAACATCTATTAGCGCTGTCAGGGAGATTGCCAATTGCAAATGAATGGCATCATGATGATAAGCGGCGCACCGGTTGAGCTCGGCTATATTAGGCTCCTGTCACGTACGCGCTGGCAAAGTACGAGCTGGAATCTTAATCACAGTCACAGTTTCATGAGAGCCAATCCTGCTGCAGAGTTGTTGGTGCATAGGGTTATTATGATTATTATTACAAGAATTAGCCAAAACTGTGCCGCGCTTCTTCTTCTTCTCCTCTATTGCCTTCATCCCAACTCGGTATGATTAACTATACTGCTCTTACGTGACGGATAATCTCATGGAGGATTTATCACGATTTTTTTTGCAAAATTCCCCCCACCCAGATACGCGCTCTCCACAAATTTTCCACATCACTGACAGTCCCGTTACAACAGTAGCGGATCATAATATGCATTTCTCGCTATAAGCCAAATGTCCTGGGAGCTTGCAGTCAGAGTGATTTACAGCCCGAAGCCGGACTTTATTTGGAAGGAAAGGAGAGGGGAGTGCGATGAGAGAGTTGGCGATCAACTTGCACTCACAGTGCCACCGTATTCTATTTGCTTCAACTTCTTTTCCCTCCTATTTCAGTTCACTCGAGGCGTGATTTCGTGATCACTGTAATTAGTATGCTATTTAAGGTATGTGGATCTCAAAATGTCATAGGTTAGTGCTGATGAGGGAGGATCCTCCTCCCTATTAGTATGCGGCTCCCATTCTTAGGTCAACGGGAAAAAGTGGAGCGGATTTCAATGCGTTCAATATTAAATACCGTTTAATTGTAACTTTTGTAGTTTATATTAATTCCAAGCAGATCCTGTGCAACGTCTCGGGGGTTTGCCATATCACAAAAGTTATGAGGGTTTTCAAGGGAAAGACTACCGTAAATCTCTGTATGACTTATCTTCCAGCATTTCTAACAACTCCCCACGATTGTTTTCCGTGTACACCAAATAATGTTTCATAAATTCATAAATTCGATTAATCAAAGTTGAATATTATTTATTGTGAGAGTCACTATGGAGCTTATGAGCCGCCTGGAACAGGGATACACTACAACTAGAGAAGAGTGGCCTGCTACGAGAGAGATTTCTACGCTTTTCCCGTCCCTCTCTCTCTCTCTCATTCTCCTCTCATCCCAGTGCACTGTCCTGTCGTGTACGTGCTGCCCATTTTAAATAGATTTCTCAAGCTCCTTTTTTCCCATTGCCTCGTGCTCCGTCACACAGCGTCCTACCAGTCAGTCAGTCAGTTCGTTTGGAAAAATGGACAAGGTGCGCTTGTAGCGGGGAAATAGTGCTTATTCATTATTATTATTATTATTATTATTGCTATTATCTACTACAGGGAACTACTACACTGCTGCCCCACCAGATACCCTTGTTACTGATCGAGCGAAACATGAAGGGCACCCTTTGGCTTACCGCAAGGGTCTTACATAGCGGAATATCTGCTATGTTTTGTGGTCAGCACGTTCTCCCTGCACAGCTGCTACATAGGGTCGGTGTAATGGAGATAGTACATACTGGGAGTCCCTCCATGCACTACTATGGGGCACATTCGGACCAAACGAAAGTGAATCTGTTGAATTGGCCCGGAAAAAAGAGTAGATGGGATACCTCAATTATTCACCTGGACACTTGCTGTACGTGCTTGAAATGCAACATGAATTCCAATGACGGCGTGACAGCCTGCGCGTAATGGTGTGTGCGGGAAGGAGCGGAAGACCACAAGGCGCACCACGTAGTACACCCCTCACTCCATACCCCACTTTCTGTACAATATTATCAGTGTCAATATAGAAATTGGCTTTTGAGTAGGTACAGTGTCAATTTTTTGACGGGAAAAATTGCTACCTTCACCACAAAGTGAAGCAGCCGTCGTCGCGACTGAGTCAATTAGTGGACTCTTAACCTTTAGGGAAAATATAATCCATTAATATCAGTTCATCAGCGGACTAGTAATGGCCATTTGTTCACCCACATCAACAGCAATGACTTCATTCGAGCCGAATAAGTGGAGCGGTTAGGTGCATTTGCATACACTGTGAAAAATGAAGACATCTCATATCCGTTGAGCGAAATTCATTACGGTGACTTCGATAAAGTGAGCATAGTTCTTTCCTGGGGTGATAATGTGACTCCCTGCTTGACTACAAGTTCAAAAACAGGGTCATTTCCTATGCCACAGGGCCGATGATCAGATGCTCCGGAACATCTCAGTGAAGTATACATCTTTGTGTGGGTATAGTTTTGTATCAGAAGTTGAATCTACGGCTGCATCATGTAAGCCAAGGTCCAAGGAGCGGATGCATTGGATAATGCGCTCCGGCTACTCCTCCTGATGTTACTGACTGACAAAGAACGAATGTGGGCATATCTGGCCGCTGGCTACTGAGGAAAGAGAGGACTAATTGATGATTTGATGATCCTGCGAATCAAGAAGAGACTTCCGGTCAACATCCAGTTGGTGCACCAGCAACAGGCCCCATTTATCACCTGCTGTACGCCCAGCGGTGTGGACGGACAGCTAAGGTCTGCGGCTTTTACTGGCTCTGACCACTGGAGTTCTCACTCGTACACATTAGATGATTTTTCAACGTGTCAGTTCGGGAAAATCAAGAGAAGTTAATTTTTGAATTGAAATATTTTTATCAGAAAGGCAGCGGAATTAAGTAAAGAACCGCGGATGAAGCGAGGGAACGTGAAAGGTAGAGGCTTAGGTTGGCTACTTCGCTGGCGCTGCTGAAACTCAGCCGGACCGGAACTTCATTTTTTAACTGGTCAACCATTTCTCACAGTCTATCAGATCTCAGATGGGTGCATAATTGACCTTAATGTAATTTAAAAAATCCCTATAATTTCTCATGAGTGTAACGATATGGGCACCTTGATGACAGCGGCTCATAAATTCACGGAATCCGGAGGGTAACGAGACAGTTGGTCATGTGTCCATGTGCGGTGGGGGCACCGCTGATTGTGGCAGGGAAAAATACAGTGTGAGTATACCTTCCATAAACAAACCAAACTCTGCACAACAAGAGGGAGTTCACACAAGCATGAATTTTCTCCACATTTCATAATCTTTTGATCATCCGCTCCGGGCGAACCAAACTCTCTTTGCACGTACACACAACTGTCTTGGCTTTGGCTAAATAACCGTAAAATTCTTCATCCGCCAGTTCCCTTGCATATAATTAACACAACCCTCTTCCCTTCCCCTAGCCCCCATCGATGACGGTGTTCATTATGGAGGTTTTTGTTTTGCACGCTTGTAAAATCCATGATTTGTGAATCCAAAATTTTATGGTTACAGTTTACGCCCCTCTCACCGCCCGCTCTCATCTTCTTCTCAAGAGTGGCGGTGAGAAGTGGTGAATATAAACTTTGAAGTACGGAGTATGCACTTGAGCTCCATATGAGTTAACCAACGCAACGTCTAGGGGAAATGGACTAAATTTTTCACGAGCAAACTGCGGGCTCTCTTATTAATATTCTCTCATCATGGTTCACCGCGTGTGCATTTTTGTAACGTTTTCCTTCATAAGGAATAAAAATAAAGCAATTCTTTCAACGAGCCTCCGGTCTCAATCGCGGTACGACCAGACCGATCAAACCCACGGCAACTAGAATCATACACGCAAAAGAAGGCAGAAACGTTGCAAAAGTGATGTAAAAATCTATTACTGTTCCCATATAGTTGACCCGACCATAACTTGCGTGCTTCTATTAACAAACAGAATGAAACGAGGCAATAGTCAGTCATAATCGTAAAAACTCGGACTGGGTGTGCTAATGGGATGAATACAGTTCTAGTTTTTATGCTGCTGGAACTTCACCGGGCACGTCTAGTGCGCCCGTCGAAGTAAGCGGGTCACATGGACTGGGAGCACGGGATGAATCACACTACAAGGAGTCGTGCATAAAGGGCGTCTTGATAACCTTAAGCCGGAGGCACTGTTAATCGGATTAACTGTTATAAGCAACAGTCAAAATGGATGTGAGGATGCACTTAGTGGATATATTCACCAAGAAGACATCTGGTGATCGGGAGAATCTTTCCATGGGTTGCAAAATAGCTTCTAGGAAATTGTACCAGTGAAGTGTCCGTTGAGAGGTTTTTAATACGAGTTATATTTCCCGTATTGGATGTTATGAGCGTAAGTCCTGGTCTACAGACATGAGCATAAGGATTCAATGACAAAAGGGTATTGTAGCTGTAACCGGAGGCGGTTGCTAACATAAGTGATTTCAAAAGGGCATTTGAAAGCGTTCGCTCAAGTCATCGTATGAGGCTTATTAGCGCACCACACTGCATGGATTGAAGAGTGTTGTGAGCCGACGGCGCTGTTGGCTGATGGCATATGTAGATAGCTAGGGCCGAGTCAACGTGTGTCCAACGACAGGACGACCCAACCCAGCCTTTAAAAACTGCATTGAAGGATTGGCGATGTGGTAGGAGAACTCTTGGTACGGGGAGTGGAGAAGTGAAGCTTAGGACCACCACAAACGTCCAGTTAGGTCTCCTTCGTCTTCCACTATCATGCCCAAACTATCTGCAAACCTGGGAGAGAGAGGAGATAGGAGAGAGAATAAGCTGTGCGTTACGTGGGACCAAGCCGAGGAGTCCTCCGCATCATCCCATCCATTCATTCAAATTCCAAAGCGGGCCCAGAAGATCACCGCCACACCGAGCCCCGCATATCCCTTCCCTCTCTAGTTAATGTCACGCTGTTGTTGCTGCTGTGAGTTGTTCGAGCTCATCTCGTCTGACCCTGTCCACGCCTCTATGTACTCTCTTGACGATCCGATATGTAATTCTTTTAATTTTCCACGGTTACATCCGTATAGCATTTTCAATTGTCATCCCATGCCAACATGTAAGATTGTCATCTCCACTCCTACAGGATTAATTTGATAAATTAATACGCCTGAAAATTTGAATCCGAGCCCCTCGGGGTGTGTATTTTACTCTTCTCTTCCCACAACACATTTCGTAGTTCCATCCTGGGTTAGATGCTCGTCACAGGAAGAGATGCCACGTACTCATTTTTTCTTTTAATTTTTCCACCTCCACCTTCGCAAAAATATTTAGTTTTGCCCTTCTAAATTTTTAAATGTCTGGTATTCTACTTTGATTAACACAAAGGAACGAAAGAGCAGCTGTGATCACGCCTATTTCCTGGTAACTTTTTATTGACAAATCTGTACACATTGCAGTCATCTGGAAGATACATTTTTTGGGACTTTAGATATCCAGCGCACATACAGGAGGCGTCCATTTCATATTTTCTAGCCGCACAGGCTCGTCGTGATCAGGTACACATTTTTAAAGTGGTCGCGGAAGTCTTTGCGGCTTTTATGACTTGAGGCTAGCGTAGTATTAGAGTATATGCACTATGCTCACACATTGCAGATTACTGGGATTCCCACATCCAAATATGGAAAATAATCGTAGGAAGTGTCGTCTTCACATCATCATTTTTTTAACTCTACATTTCGTTCATTGCCCTCGACGGCCCCCCCCCGTTCAAGATGAGGCAAGGGCTGAGCATTGTAGCTCAGTAAAACAAAGTATAATTGCGCTGCCAAGGGGTGGATACTAACTATGTCCTTTGTGCCTTTAATTGGATCAGTTTCCTATGCGATAATTGCATACTCACGTGTCCTAAAAGCTTGTCCATTCAGTTCTAATAGAGTGACTCACGGGCCTGGGCCATTGGACGGGAAAAGGGCAGACTGGCGGAGGCAATACAGATAGATCTCTGAAGTTGTTATTACAGCATCTCAATGAGATCTACCCTCTGATGCTCACCCCTCAGTCAGTGTTTACCGACCTACCTAATAACCATTATATTGGGCCATAGAAATTTTTAATGTGTAATGCCTATGCCTTTGTTGTGTTGCTACTTGCTATTACCACGTAGTTCGGATATGTTTTACTGTCCTACCACCAACTGAGCCTCTTGCAGACGTACACACATATATAAACACGTACGCACTCATCGGCGTACACCTGACTGCAAATAAGCTGGTCCAATAGCTTCTGACTACTAGTAGTAGTGACTTGGTTCTTCCGATTGCATACTAAATGAGCGTGTGCTCTCCTAGAATATATGTACAGTTTGGGCCTACACGTAGTATCCGTAACGTCTGTAAACTTCGCCAGTTTCTTTTTTTTTACGTGTATGTACAATTATTAGAAGGGAAGAAAAAGTTTAAAGAGGATGAATGAGGATTTCGTCCCATTAAGACTTCTATTATTTTGCAACTGGAAGTGGAATATTCTCATTAATATTATAATGAGGAAGATAATGAGGAAATTCGAGATTTTGAGTCCGTTTTCCCTGTCCCTTCAATGCGTGTACATTTCTCTCTGGGTCAGAGCGAACGAAAGATCTAACTTGTGGTTCACAGTATGAAAGTGCAATAAAAATAATTTACGATTTCACAAAGAATCAGGCAGAAAAACCACAAGGGAGAGCCCCAGGCGGGGCGAGCAGTATAAATAAGTATTACCTCATATATTTTACTCCACTTAGAAGTGTATTACAGTGCGGAGGTCGATTTGGATAAGCAATAAGGTTCAGAGCCCTTGGTCGGTTTAGAGGATAACTCAAGCTAATTAATGTATCATCACTAATTAGAAATTAAGGAGCTATCGTCTCCCCTTAATTAACGCTTTTATAAATCGATCAAGTCAGTGTTCTAGCAATAATTCTCCCATCATGGAAATAAAGGACGATAAATTCTCATCCACCCTGACTCCCGATGACAACATTAGGTTTGAGAGGAAGATGATGTTGTGAGAAATTATTGCACCAATAAATTCAACTGTTCGAGCCCCAGCTCGGCCAGACTAGTCCGCTCTATCTCACATTCAGGCAGGGCTACGTATTCATGGGATCGTGAGAGCAGGATATTGTGTGGGAGCGGGATCTGAGGAAATTAAAAATATGTATAGAGAATCCTTTGCAAATTTTAGTTCAACTCGGCTTTACACTACGGGAGGGGGCCAGATTCAGAGGAATAAAGGGGAAGCATTATGGGAACTTTCCCCTGTCTAGTTTGCCGGGGTGGGTTTATCAGCACGTAGGAAAAATGTAAAATATTGCACCCACATCCGCTACAGTCACTCCCGTTCCTGCTCTTAATGAGTGTCTTCAGTATTGCTTAAGTTTGTAAATACATAGAGCTTCACGTTCATAAATAACCCAGTAGTTACCAAAATAATTAACCGTATAGTATCGTTCCATGGGGCAACCTCTGATAAAACTCAAGTACGTGGTATGTGCAATAAACATACATCCTTTTATTTTGATTCTGATCCTCATTACGCTACACGGATTGGCCAAAAGTTCAAATCTGCCCGAGGGAACAGTCAGTGATCCTGTGGCCGGGGTGAACATCATGATGTATATGTACAAAAAGTTTCTTTTCATGGCAACTGAGATAATTATTGCAGCGCAAAGGAACGTTGAGCAGATGCACGAGCGACCCACTTTCCGTTGGGGTGATTTCCGATCCTATCGTAGTAGTGAAATGGAATTTTCTCTAAAATCCTTACTGCTAAACTGCTAAACAATGCGTCATTACAAAAAGAAGGCTCAAATGACGGCGGGGTTGAATGCAAGTGGGCAAAACCTAGCATGCATGGTGGTCATGGGCACGGCAGATCGGCAAGTGATGTAGATTTCCGCCGTAAGTTAAAAATACGTACATACACGTAGATGATGTGATGTGTGTGAGTATAGACCCATGATTAGCAAAGAGTTGAGGCCTCCGATATGCACTCGAAATTTTAGTTAAATGTTTGCTGTTCTTTTGCTGACGCGCGGGGTTGAGAAGTGAGAGAAGCCGGCTCCCTTGCCGGGCGGCTCATCCCCTGTGGACAAATACTTTGTTGGCAAATTAGATGTCGGTAATTATAGTATTTATATTCTGGATTTCTAGGTATGGCTTCTGCCTTGAGTGGTGCAGCTTGAATAGTAATGAGGCCGTCTGCGGGGCCCAGCCGTTCAACCAGACCTGCGACGACCTGTGTATGATGCTTGTGTGTGTGTTTGTGTGCATGGGCGAACGGACGCTGGAGTCAAATTACTTTGAGCGGAAGCATGGGGAGGTGGTTATTGCCGGCCAGAGCGCATTCTGCACTTCATATCTCTACGTAAAAACATTAGAATTAATTAATATTTTTGCTCGTTTCCACACATTATGCGATTCCTAGTATGAGAGAGGTGTATAATTTATCCTGTGCCGACAGGAGTCTGGTCATATCCCTGTGACTCTGTGTAACTTTCCTCGGCTCATCTATGCAGGATTACAATCAAGCCAGTGACAAATGGCAGTATTTTCGCGCTTGTCTACCGGCTGTCTTCACCGTGGCCTCCGCACCGTCTGTGTATGTGCACTCGGACAAGTGTTGTGAGAAGTAACGAGCTTGATATTTATTGCAACTAGTTGACACCTGGCCACTTGAGTTTACGAGTCAGAAAATATTAGCAAGAACTAGGGGCTTATGAGTTGTGTGTATATGTGTGTCTGCCATCATGATGGTACCCTAAGAAAATAATGAGTTTTCTTTCTACACTGTATTTACTACTATATAAGTGGTCAGCAGTGGTAGTTGTACTAACTGCAACCGGACCGGATGAGCTTTTGGCTGAACCAGCTGAAATATACCAGGCCTAGCCTGGACGAGCTCAGTCTCCAAATGCTCGCCTTGAAAATCCCTATTCTATTGGCTAAATTATTATTTTGTTTCACACTTAAAATTTACAACGCTGTAATAAACTCCGCTCTACGAGCTCATAATACTCGTTCTGGTTGGGACAATTATTATTTATACATTTTCCTCGTAGCTATGGACCTCCTAACTCTCTTATGAGAAGGAGCATCACCTCATGCATCCTCTCAGACTAATAACCGGGTAACATATCCAACCTAATGCACCTTGGCAACGGTGGAATGTCGCAGTGTGAGTGGGCAGTAAGCCATGAACATATATTGTATGTATGCTAATGGAAGGAGCATGTATAATGTATGAGAAGTCACAAATCAGGAACTCGGTGGAAACTGACGTGAAATTACGTAGAAAGACTATAGTGCAAGTGTTGGCATCTTGGATGACTACTGTGTTTGCCCGCACGGACGGCCGCATATGAGAACTCAGGCATACTGAATAGAACACTGTTTAGTTTGCTGGTAATGTGGATGCAAAGTCCTAGGGATGGGCACCCATGTCCATGGCATCATACCCTTCTCAAATTATGCTTGCACCTCATGAAATCCCTTTGCATTCAAATTACTCATTATTCTTCATAAGTACACGATGCAGTTAAATTCGTGGCTTTCTCGTGCAGTAGTAATTTAAAAA